>CAUYLG010016549.1:0-107547 GCA_963573385.1 Cacajao melanocephalus
ATGACATTTACTATCCTCAAAATAATGAGATATCATCTTGTGTCAGTTAGAATGGTGGCCATTAAAAAGTCAGGAAACAATTGATGCTGGAGAGGATGTGGAGAAATAGGAATGCTTTTACACTGTTGGTGGGAGTGTAAAGTAATTCAGCCATGTGGAAGACAGTGTGGCTATTCCTCAAAGATCTAGAAATATAAATACCATTTGACCCAGCAATCTCATTTGGGTATATGCCCAAAGGATTATACATCATTCTATCATAAAGACACATGCACACATATGTTCACTGAGGCACTGTTCACAATAGCAAAGACTTGGAACCAACCCAAATGCCCATCAATGATAGACTGGATAAAGAAAATGTGGCACATATACACCATAGAATACTATGCAGCCATAAAAAAGGATGAGTTCATGTCCTTTACAGGGACATGGATAATGCCAATTATATTTTGGTGTTGTTGCCAATTATATTTTATGGTGTTGTTGAGTTCTATATCCTTGCTAATTTTTTCTCTAGTTTTGTTGGCTTGTTTGTTTTTGAGGCAGGTTCTTGCTCTATCTCCCAGGTTGGAATACAGAGGCATGCTCAGGCTCCATGCAGCCTCAACCTCCAGGGCACAAGTCATCCTCCAACCACAGCCTCCTGAGTAGCTGGGATTACAGGCCTGTGCCACTACACCTGGCTGATTTATATATATATATATATATATATATATATATATATATATATACACATTTATATATACACTTGTACAGATGGTGCTTCACCTTGTTGTTCAGGCTGGTCTCAAACTCCTGAGCTCAAGCAATCCTCCTGCTTCAGCTTCCCAAACTGCTGGAGTTACAGGCAGAGCCGCCACACTTGGCCCTTTTGTGTAGTTGTTCTAATAATTGTTGGTAGTGGAAAGATGAGGTTTCCAACTGCAATTGTGGATTTATCTGTGCTTCCTTTTTCTATCAGCTTTTGCTTCACAGACTTTGCAACTATGCTATTTGGTGCACTGATATTTAAGATTCTAATGTCATCTTGGTGGATTTACACTTTTATTATATAATTCCCCTCTCTAGCTCTGGGAATCTATTTTCTCTGAAGTCTACTTTATTTACTACTAATACAGACCCTCTTGCTTTACTTTGATTGATGTTTGCATAAAATACATTTTTCTATTCTTTTACTTTAAACCTGACTTTATCATTACCTTTGAAATGAGTTTCTTATAAAGAACATTTAATTCAATCAATGCCTTTTACTTGATATATTTAGACCATTGATATTAATGTAATTATTAATCTGTCAGGGCTTAATTCTGCCATTTTTTTTGTTTTTTGTGTGATTTCTGGTTTTTTGTTTCTTTTTTTTTCTTTTACTCTCTCTGTCTTCTGTGTGATACTGAAAGGTTTTATTCAATTCTGTTTTATTTATCCATAGTGTTTTTCAGTGTTTCTCTTTGTATAGCTTTTTAGTGGCTGCTCTAAGTATTGTATCATATAAAAGCACAACCTACTGATGTTTTTATGAGCTTCAATGAAGTATAGTAAACTTATGTCCATTTATGTCCCTTTCTCTTCTTTCATTTATAATACAATTGCATTAAATATTTTCTCTACATATGTTTAGAAACATATCAAATACTGTTATAATTTTTGCTTCAGTCAAGGAGAAGCACAGATTGTTGTATTTGGTCATATTTTTGCTTACTGTGTTCGTTCTTCTTTTCAGATGTTCCAAGGTTTCCCCTTTTAGCGTTTCCTTTATGTTTAGTGCACTTCCTTTAGCCATTCTTTTAGGATAGGTCTGGTAGGGACAAATGCTCTTACTTTCTCTTCATTTGATGATATATTGATTTCCTTTTCATTTCTGATGCATATTTTTGTTGGGTGTGATTCATTTGCCAGTTCTTTTCTCTCAGCTTTTGATAAGTATCGTGCTCCTTCCTTCTGTTCTTCATGGTGTCTGATGAGAAATCTGCTGTCGTTCTACGTGGGTTTTATTCTTCCTATACATAAGCAGCCATTTCTCTCTCACTGCTTTGCAGATTTTTTTCTTTGTGTTTAGATTTCAGATGTGTCTTGGTGTGGACTTTCTTGGGTTTGTCCTGTTTGAGATTCACTCAGCTTCTTAAATCTATAGATTTACATTTCTGACTAAATTTGGAAATTTCCAGTCATTATTTCTTTAAGTACTGTTTCAGCCCTACCTTTTTTCTTCTCTCCTTTTGGAACTTTGTCAGACAATTGTAACTTCCTTGCCATCCTGGTATTGGCATCTATCAATTGTCCTTTCATTTAGGTTGAGATTTTCCCAGTTCCTCATGTAATGAGTAATTTTTTATTGAAACCTAGACGTTTCTGTATTATGTTGTGAGGCACAGTATCTAATTGTTACCTTCTGTTTTAATTGAATTTTTGGATAATACTCTGGCAGGAGAAGGGTGCTGCCACCTCATTATGACTTCACACATACGGAAATAGAAGTTCAGGTTCCCCACTTGGCCTCTGTTGATACCCAACACATGGTAGTGCTCTTCTGCCTGCTGGACAGGAGTAGGAGTTGTAGCTACCGTGTGATCTCTGCTCACTCCTTGATTGGGGTGGACTCCTTGCTGCTGAATGATCAGTTGTCAAAGTCTGAACTCTCACTAGGCACCCTTTGACACCACCATGGGGAGAGGGTAATGAGTGCTTCATGACTGCTGGATGGGAATGGAAGTAGGTTTCCCACATGGTACGTACTACCATCACATTAAGTGGGTCTCATTACCAGCCAGTGAAGATGAAAGTCCCACCTCCTTACTTGGCTTTCTCTGCTATCTGGTGGGGTGTTGGAACACTTCATTACAGCCTCTGAAGACTACAAGTAGAGGCTCCTCACTCAAACTGTGCTGGCATGAACAGGAGTAAGGACAGAGTTTTTCTGTGGTGTTTTCCTGGAGGAAAGCAGTTATCTTTTTACAGGATATTACTTTCTGGGATGAAGCAAAAAGCAAATCTAGCAAATTCAACCCTGTATCATTTTTTGGGTCCTGATGTCCCCAGGCAGTCTGACTTCTTCCCACATTTCAGAGTTCTTATATTTCTTTTATTTATAATGTGCAAGGTTCTAAGTTGTACTTTATAAAAGGAACAGGAGAAAGTATGTCTACTTTATTAATCAAGAAGCAAAAATTCTTGATAATGCCATTTTGCAACTTACTTTTTTACTTGATAATATGTTATGAAGGTCATTCTACTTAAATGAATACTGATTGATATCATCCTTTCAATGGATGAATATTATTCATTGTATTACTATTACTATATTCTTTTAAGCTAACTATTATTATTATTATTATTTTTAGAGACAGAGTCTCACTCTGCCACCCAGCTGGAATGCAGTGGCACAGTCTTGGCTCACTGCAACCTCCGCTTCCCAGGCTCCAGTGATCCTCTCACCTCAGCCTCTCAAGTAGCTGGGACTACAAGTGTGCACCACCACACTCAGCTAATTTTTTTTTTTTTTTTTTTTTTTTGGAGACAGGGTTTTGTCATATTGCCCAGGCTGGTCTCAAACTCCTAGACTCAAGTAATTCTCCTGCCTTAGCCTTCCAAAGTGCTAGATTTACAGGCATGAGCCACCACTCCCAGCTAATCCATTATTAATATACATTTGATTGCATAATAAACAATGCTCCAATGAACATCTCTTGACGTAGATGTCTGCATTCTCTTTTCTATAATTCTGACATCCCCAAAACTATGCAAACCACATATATTTTCCAGTGTTTGATAAAAATTCATTTTGTGTCACCACCTGACTAGAACTCATTGAAAGTTATTTATGGTCTTTACTCATCCTTATTAGTTTTACACTTCATATATTTGTTAGAGAAATATTAAGTTATTTGATTATGGGTTCCTGACCAGACTCTGCTGGGATTGTTATGAAATATATAATGTATCTTATTATTTTCTTAGATCCAAATGTTCTGAATTCTTGCACATGTCTCTTAAATATTCTTAGGATGACTTTCTAGGAGAGTGCTAGCCAAATTTTGGGTCATACTGTGAAACTGTACTTCTAAAATGCAATTTTAGTATACTATGTGCACTTAACAGAGCATGTGTCCATTTCTATATGTTCTTGACAACACTGGATATTATCATACAATATTTTAAATTTACAGTTTATTATTTGCAAGACTATTTAATAGAATCAATAAATGTACATTTTAGAAAAACCTAGAAAATACAAAGTAGTATAAAGAAAAAAATTTAAAATACTTGTAGTATCTTTTGTCAGTGATAATAACTCACTATCATGAGTTATTACAAACATTAATATTTGGCTTATTCTCCTCATATCTACTTTTAAATACAAAATTGGAATTTCACCCTATGTAGTGAATTTTTATATTCCATTTTTCATTAATGCTTTATTATAGACAATTACCTTTGTCTATAAATATTTTTATAGAATATGATTTAAATAATTGTATATTTTTTCATGAAAGAGATTTAGTATAATTCATATAGCTAATTCCTTATTTTTGGGTAAATGAATTGTTTCCAAACTTTCCGATTGTAATTACATTGTAATAAACATGATTGTAAATATTCTCAAGTGTAAATGTTAGAAAGAAGAAAGCTTGGCCACAGCTTGGATAATATATCTTAAAATTGAAATTCCATCTTTGCAAACGTGTTTCAGTTCACTCTGATTATGGTCTGATGTTGTTAGACTTTGTGTGCCCACCCAGATATCATCTTGAATTATAATCCCCACAATCCCTATAATCCCCACATGTCAAGGGAGAGACTAGGCAGAGGTGGTTAAATCACGAGGGTCATTTCCTCCATGTTGTTCTCTTGATAGTGAGTGAGTTCTCATGCGATCTGATGGTTTTATAAGTGTTTGGTAATTCCTCCTGCATGTTCATGCTTTGTCCCGCTGCCTTGTGAAGAAGATGCCTTTCTTTCTTTTTGCCTTTCATCATGATTGTAAGTTTCCTGGGGCCTCCCGAGCTATGTGAAACTGTGAGTCAATTAAATCTCTTTCCTTTATAGATTATCTAGTTTCAGGCAGTTCTTTGTAGCAGTATGGAAATGAACTAATTGAGTAAATTTGTACTGTAGAGAGTGGGGTACCGCTATAAGGACACCTGAAAATGTGGAAATGACTTTTGAACTGGGTGACAGAAAGAGGCTGGAACATTTTGGAGGACTCAGAAGAAGACAGGAAGACATGGAAAAGTTTGGAACTTTCTAGAGACTTGTTGAATGGCTTTGACCAAAATGCTAATAGTGATATGAGCAATGAAACCCAGGTTGAGGTGGTCTCAGATGAAGATGAAGAACTTGTTGGGAACTGGAATAAAAGTGACTTTTGCTATGCTTTAGCAAAGAGAATGGAGGTATTTTGTCTCTGCCTTAGAGCTCTGTGGAACTTTGAAGTTGAGAGAGATTATTTAGAGTAAGAGTGGGAGAAATTTCTAAGCAGCAAAGCATTCAAGAAGTGATGTGGGTGCTCTTAAAAGCATTCAGTTTTATGCATCCACAAAGGGATGATTTGAAATTGGACTTTATGTTTAAAATGGAGGCAAAGCATAGAAGTTTAGAAAATTTGCAGCTTGACAATGTGATAGAAATGAAAAGCCCATTTTCTGAGGGGAAATTCAAGCCAGCTGCAGAAATTTGCATAAGTAACAGGAGCCAAATGTTAATCAACAAGATAATGAGAAAAATGTATCCAGGGAATATTAGGGGTCTTTATGGTAGCCTCTCCCACCATGGGTCTGGAGGCCTAGGAGAGAGAAATGGTTTCCTGGACCAGGTTCAGGGCCTTGCTGCTTTGTGCAGTCTCAGGACTTGGTGCCCTCCATCCCAGCCATGGCTAGGAGGGGCCAACATGCAACTCAGGTTGTTGCTTCAGGGGGTGCAAGCCCCAAGCCTTGGTGACTTCCAACTGGTGTTGGGCCTGTGGGTGCACAGAAGGCAAGAGTTGAGGTTTGTTCTCTGCCTAGATTTCAGAGAATGTATGGAAAGGCCTGGATGTCCAGGCAGAGGTTTGCTGCAAGGGTGACGATTTCCTGGAGAACCTCTGCTAAAGAAGTCAGAAGAAAGATGGAGGGTGCGGGCCCCCACACAGGGTCTCCACTGGGAAACTGCCTGGTGAAGCTGTGGGAGGAGAGCCATCACCCTCTAGACCCCAGAAGGTGGATCCACTGACAGCTTACATTGTGCACCGAGAAAAGCCACAGACTCCAATGCCAGCCTATGAAAGCAGCTAAGGGGGTGTTGTATCCTGCAAAGCCACAGGGGCAGAGCTGCCCAAGGCCATGGGAACCCACCTCTGGCATCACCATGAGCTGGATGCGAGACGTGGAACCAAAGGAGATCATTTCAGAGTTTTAAGATTTAATGACTACCTCACTGGATTTCAGACTTGTGTCAGGCCTGTAGCTCCTTTGTTTTGGCCAGTTTCTTCCATTTGAATTGGGTGTATTTACCCAATGCTTGTACCCTGACTCTAGGAAGTAACTAATTTGCTTTTGATTTTACAGGCCTATAGGCAGAAGGGACTTGCCTTTTCTCAGATGACACTTTGGACTTGGACTTTTGGGTTAATGCTAGAAAAAAATCCAGACTTTGGGGTACTCTTGGGAAGGCATGATTGGTTTTGAAATGTGAAAGGGACATGGGATTTGAGAGGGGCCAGGAGCAGAATGATATGGTTAGGCTTTGTGTCCCCACCCAAATATCATCTTTAATTATAATCCCCATAATTCCCATAATCCCCCCATGTCAAGGGAGAGACGAGGTGGAGATGGTTGAATCATGGGGGTGGTCCCTCATGCTGTTCTCATGATAGTGAATGCATGAGATCTCATGGTTTTTTAAGTGTTCGGTAGTTCTTCTTGCATTTATTCTCATTCCTCTCACCTTGTGAAGAAGGTGTGTTTCTTCCCCTTTGCCTTCCACCATGATTGTAAGATACCTGGGACCTCCCCAGCCATACTGAACTGTGAGCAAATTGGACCTCTGTCCTTTATAGATCACCCAATCTCAGGCAGTTCTTTATAGCAGTGTGAAAACAGACTAATACATGGTCTTATTTATTATGTCATAAAAAATGATACAAGAATAAAAATTGTGAGAAATTGGTTTTAGTGTCTTCCTCTCCTACTTTCCTCTCTTGTTCTCCCTTGTTCCTCTCTCCGGAAATATTTAAATACAAATAATTGATTCCTGTTGTCAGGAAACTCTACCAGCCTCGGTGGCTCACACCTCTAATCCCAGCATTTTAGGAGGCTAAGGCAGGAGGGTCACTTGGGCTCAGGAGTTCAAGACCAGCATGGGAAACATATTGAGACCTTGTTTCTACAAATAATAATAATAATAATAATAATAATAATAAAATAACCAGATGTGGTGGTGCAAGCCTGTCATCCCAGATACTCAGGAGGCTGAGGTGGAAGAACTGCTGGAGCTGAGGCTACAGTGAGCCAAGATTGCACCACTGCAACTCCAGCCTGGCTCTAAGAGCAAGACCCTGTCTCAAAACAAACAAACAAACAAACAAAACCTGCTCGAACAAGAACAAGCAGAGGAAACAGACTTTGGTTCTCACACTAACTCACTCTAACTCACTTTGGAACCAGGCAAAGCCACTTGGAAATTTTTGCTTGTATTTTCTTCTGCTGTAAAGTTAGTTAAGTTACTAAAAGAAAGTAGAAAGTTAGTTAGAGAGTAGTTGAGTTAGTAGTTTTCTAAGGTTATTTTTAGCTCCTAAATTTTGTTTTCCTTGCTTCCGGCTATCACTGAGGTGATGGTTGCACCGTTTTTTCCCTAGGTTTTTTACCATCATTGTTTTATTTTTATTTATTATTATTATTGAAATTTGTTTCGCATATGAAGGATATGGGCGGGTGCATCCTTTAGTTGCCATGTGAAGATTTCTCTATATTTACTTTATCTGTCCTGGGGTGAGTGGAAGAGCCATCAGAATTTCTCAATACATTACGCACACACCACTGTATGGAATATTGAATATGTCTTCCCTTTTAGAGCCATTCGACCATGTGCCAATCATTTAATTTGTTTTGGCCTCAGTTTCCTTATCTGTAAAACAGAGAGAAAGCAATCTGTCTCATAGATCTCCCTCAAGAATTAAGAAAGGTCATGAGTGGGAAAGCCTTCTGTGAAATGAATAGAAGTCAGGTATAGAGCAGCTGAATAACCTGCTACAGCAGTGGTCTCCAACCTTTTTGGCACCAGGGATCAGTTTCCTGGAATACAATTCTTCCATGGACAGGGAGTGGGCAAGGGTGGGTTGCTTTGGGTATGAAACTGTTCCACTTTAGATCATCAGGAGGTATTAGAATCTTATAAGGAGTATACAACCTAGATCCCTCACATGTGCAGTTGACAATAGGGTTTATGCTTCTATGAGAATCTAATGTCGCCACTGATCTGACAGGAGACTGAGCTCAGGCGGTAATGCTTGCTGACTTGCTGCTCACTTCCTGCTGTCTGGCCAGGTTCCTAACAGGCCACGGAACCTCTAGTGCAGGGGTCCCCAACCCCTAGACCACTAACCAGTGCCAGGGACGCCTGTGCTAGAGGGACCTCTTACCACTAGATGGCAGGGTGGAGGCATCAAGTTTGCCCTCCTTACTTAGCTATTCCATACTCTTTTGACAGTATCTATTTCGCTCCCTCTTTTTTCTTTTATTATTGTTTATTTATTTTATTTCAATAGGTTTTTGGAAAACAAGTGGTGTTTGGTTACATGAATAAGTTCTTTAGTGGTGATTTCTGAGACTTCGGTGCACCAATCACCTGAGCGATGTATGCTGTACCCAATGTGTAGACTTTTATCCCTCACCCGGCTCCTATCATCCTGGAGTTCCCAAAGTCCATTAAATCATTCTTACGCCTTTGCATCCACATAACTTAGCTCCCACTTATGAGTGAGAACATATGATGTTTGGATTTCCATTCCTGAGTTACTTAACTTGGAATGATGCTCTCCAATTTCATCCAGGTTGCTGCAAATGCCATTATTTTGTTCCTTTCTATTGAGTAGTATTCCATGGGATATATGTATATACATATATAACACTACATTTTCTTTATCCACTCATTGATTGATGGGCATTTGGGATGGTTCCATATTTTTGCAATTGCAAATTGTGTTGCTATAAACATGAGTGTGCACGTATCTTTTTTGTATAATGACTTTTTTTCCTCTGGGTAGATACTCAGTAATGGGATTACTGGATCAAATGGTAGGTCTATTTTCAGTTCTTTAAGGAATCTCCACACTGTTTTCCATAGTGGTTGTGCTAGTTTACATTCCCACCAACGGTGTAAAAGTGTTCCTTTTTGACCACATTTTTGCCAGCATCTATTGTTTTTTGAATTTTTTATTATGGCCGTTCTTGCAGGAGCAAGGTGGTATCACATTATGGTTTTGATTTGCTTTTCCCTGATAATTAGTGATGTTGAGGATTTTTTCATGTTTGTTGGCCATTTTTATATCTTTTTTTGAGAATTCTCTCTTCATGTCTTGGGCCTACTTTTCAATGGGATTGTTTGTTTTTGTCTTGCTGATTTGAGTTCCTTGTAGATTCTGGATACTAGTCCTCTGTTGGATGCATAGTTTGTGAAGATATTCTCTCGCTCTGTGGGTTGTCTATTTACTCTGCTGATTATTTCTTTTGCTGTGCAGAAGCTTTTTAGTTTAACTAAGTTCCATCTATTTATCTTTGTTTCTGTTGCATTTACTTTTGAGTATTTGGTCATGAAGTTTTTGCCTAAGCCAATGTCTAGAAGGTTTTTCCAATGTTATCTTCTAGAATTTTTATGGTTTCTGGTCTTAGATTTAAGTCTTTGATCCATCTTGAGTTGATTTTTGTATAAGGTGAGAGATGAGGATCCAGTTTCATTCTTGTACATGTGGCTAGCCAATTATCCCAGCACATTTGTTGCATAGGGTGTCCTTTCTCCACTTTATATTTTTGTTTGCTTTGTCAAAAATCCACTTACTGTAAGTATTTGGCTTTATTTCTGTGTTCTCTATTCTGTATCATTGGTCTATATGCCTATTTTTATACCAGTATCAGGCTGTTTTGGAGACTATGGCCTTATAGTATAGATTGAAGTTGGGTAATATGATGTTTTCAGATTATTTTTTTCATACAAATTTTGCAATTTTTTTTTCTAGTTATGTGAAGAATGATGGTAGTATTTTGATGGAAATTGCATGGAATTTGTAGATTGCTTTTTGCAGTATGGTCATTTTCCCAATATTGATTCTACTCATGGGATATGTTTCTATTTGTTTATGTTGTCTATAATTTCTTTCAGCAGTGTTTTGTAGCTTTCCTTGTAGAGCTCTTTTCCTTTCTCAGTTAACTATTTCCTAAGTGTTTTATTTCTTTTGCAATAAAACGGGGTGAGTTCTTGATTTGATTCTCAACTTCATTGCTGTTCGTGTATAGCAGGGCTACTGATTTGTTTACATTAATTTTGTATCCTGAAACTTTGCTGAGTTTACTTACTAGTTCTAGGAGCTTTTTGGATGAGTCATTAGGGTTTTCTAGGTATGCAATTATGCCATCAGCAAACAGTGACAGTTTGACTTTCTCTTTACCGATTTGGATGCCTTTTATTTCTCTCTCTTGTCTGCTCTAGCTAGGATTTCCAGCACTATGTGGAATAGAGGTGGTGAAAGTAGGCATCCTTGTCTTGTTCCAGTTCTCAGGGGGAATGCTTTCAACTTTTCTTCATTCAGTATTATGTTGGCTGTGACTTTGTCATAGATGACTTTTATTACCTTAAGTCCCTTCTATGCTGATTCTTCTGAGGATTTTAATCATAAAGGGATGCTAGATTTTGCCAAATGATTTTTCTGCATTTATTAAGATGATTATGTGATTTTTGTTTTTAATTCTGTTTATGTTGTATATCATATTTATGGACTTGAGGATGTTAAACCTTCTCTGCATCCATGGTATGAAACCCACTTGATGATTGCAGATTATCTTTATGATATGCTGTTGGATTCGGTTAGCTAGTATTGTATTGAGGATTTTTGCATCAATGTGCATCAGATATATTACTCTGAAGTTTTCTGTTTTTATATTTTTTCTTAGTTTGGGTATTAGGGTGATACTGGCTTCACAGAATGATTTAGGGAGGATTTTGTGTTTATTTATCTTTTGGAATAGTGTCAATAGGATTGGTACCCATTTTTCTTTGAATGTCTAATAGAATTCAGCTGTAAATTAATCTGGTCCCAGACTTTTTAAAGGGGTAACTTTTTAATTACCATTTCAATCTTGCTGTTTATTATTGGTCTGTTCAGAGATTTAAATCTTCCTGATTTAATCTAGGAAGGTTGCCTATTTCCAGGAATCTATCCATCTTTTGTAGGTGTTCTAGTTTGTGCACATAAAGGTGTTCATAGTAGCTTTGAATTATCTTTTGTATTTCTATGGTATTGGTTGTGATATTTCCCTTTTTGTTTCTAATTGAGCTTATTTGAATCTTCTGTCTTCTTTACTTGGTTAATTTCACTAATGGTCTATCAATTTTCTTTCTTTCCTTCCTTCCTTCCTTCCTTCCTTCCTTCCTTTTTTTGAGATGGAGTCTCACTCTTACCCAGGCTGAAGTGCAATGGTGCAATCTCAGCTCACTGCAACCTCCACCTCCCAGGTTTAAGCGATTCTCCTGCCTCAGCCTCCTGAGTAGCTGGGATTACAGGTGAGTGCCTCCATGCCCATCTAATTTTTGTATTTTTAGTAGAGACAGGGTTTCACCATGTTGGTCAGGCTGGTCTTGAACTACTGACCTTGTGATCCACCCACCTCAGCCTCCCAAAGTGCTGGGATTACAAGTATGAGCCACCACTCTTGGCCTCAATTTTCTTTATCTTTTCAAATACTTCAGTTGTGATCTTAGATTGTCTATTTGTGCTGTTCCAGACTTTTCGTTGTAGGTATTTAATGCTATGAGTTTGCCTCTTAGCACCACCTTTGCTGTATCTCATAGGTTTTGATAGGTTGTGTCGTTATTATTAGCTGAAAGAATTTTTAAATTTCCATATTAATTTCATTGTTGACCCAATGATTATTCAGGAGCAGGTTATTTAATTTCCATATATTTGCATGGTTTTGAGTATTCCTTTTGGCATTGATTTAGAATTTTTTCCACTGTGGCCCGAGAGAGTACTATAATTTTGATTCTTTTAAATTTGTTGAGACTTGTTTTGTGGTCTACCATATGGTTCTTTGAGAATGTTCCATGTGTTGATGAATAAAATGTATACCCTACAGTTATTGGGTAGAATGTTCTGTAAATATCAGTTAAGTCCATTTTTTCTAGGTAATAGGTTTAAGTCCATTTTTTCTTTGTTGACTTTCTGTCTTGATGACCTATCTAGTGCTATCAGTGGAGTATTAAAGGCCCCCCCATCATCGTGTTACTATCTTGTTTCTTAGGTCAAGTAGTAATTGTTTTATAAATTTGAGAGATCCAGTATTAGGTGAATATATATTTAGTACTGTGATATTTTTCTGTTGGACTAGTTTTTTAAATCATTATATAATATCCCTGTTTGTCTTTTTTAACAGCTGTTCCTTTAAAGTTTGTTTTGTCTGATATTAAAATAGCTATTTCTGCACACTTTTGATGTCTATTTGCATGCAATATCTTTTTCCACCCTTTAACTTAAGTTTTGTGAGTAATTATGTGTCAGGTGAGTCTCTTGAAGACAGAAGCTACTTAGTTGGTGAGTTATTATCCATTCTGCCATTCTGTATCTTCTAAGTGGAGCATTTAGCCCATTTACATTCAACATTTGTATTGAGATGTAAGGTACTGTTGTATTAATCATGCTGTTTGTTGCCTCAATACCTTTTTTGTTTTTTTTTTCCATTGTATTGTTGTTTTATAGATTCTGTGAGATTTATATTTTAAGGAGATTCTATTTTGATGTCTTTTGAGTGTTTGTTTCAAGATTTGGAGCTCCTTTTAGCAGTTTTCGCCGTGCTGGCTTGGTAGTGGTGAATTCTTTCAGCATTTATTTGTCTGAAAAAGACTGCGCCTCTTCTTCATTTATGAAACTTGAGTTTTGCTGGACACAAAATTCTTTGCTGATAATTGCTTTGTTTAAGGAAGCTAAAGGTAGGACCCCAATTCCTTCTAGCTTGTAGGATTTCTGCTGAGAAATCAGCTGTTAACCTGATAGATTTCTCTTTATAGGTTACCTGATGCTTTTGCCTCTGAGCTCTTAATATTCTTTCCTTCATCTTGACTTTAGATAATCTGATGACTGTTTGCCTAAGTGATGATCTTTTTGTGATGAATTTCCCAGATGTTCTTTGAGCTTCTTGTATTTGGATGTCTAGATCTCTAGCAAGACCAGGGAAGTTTATCTTGATTATTCCCTCAAATATGTTTTCCAAATTTTACAATTCTCTTCTTCCTTAGGAACACTAATTACTTTTCTGTTTGGATGTTTAGTCCCAAGCTTCTTGGAGGCTTTGTTGATTGCAAAAAAATTTTTGTTCTTATCTTTTTCAGATTGAGTTTATTTAAAAGCCTTGTTTTGAAGCTCTGAAGTTTCTTCTTCCATTTGTTTGATTCTGTTGCTGAGCCTTTCTAGTGCATTTTGCAATTCTCTAAGTGTGTCCTTCATTTCCAGAAGTTGTAATTGTTTTTTATTTATACTATCTATTTCACTGGAGATTTTTCCATTCATATCCTGTATCATTATTTTTTTGATTTCTTTAAGTTGGACTTTACCTTTCTCTGGTGCCTCCTTGATTGGCTTAATAGTTGATCTTCTGAATTCTTTTTCTGGCAATTCAAAGATTTCATCTTGGTTTGAATCCATTGCTGGTGAGCTAGTGTGACTTTTTGGGGTGTTGAAGATCCTTGTTTTGTCATATTACCAGAATTGTTTTTCTGGTTCCTTCTCATTTGGGTAGAATATGTCAGAGGGAAGATCTGGGACTCAAGGACTGCTGTTCAGATTCTTTTATTCCACAGGATGCTCCCTTGATGCTGTTTCCCCTAGTGATGGAGCTTCCTGAGAGCAGAATTATTTGGAATTTGGAGCTACCAGGCTTCAGGTTGTTACTGTAGAGTGTCTGCAAAGAGTCCTGGGGTGTGATCTGTCTTCAGTTCCCTCCACTGTGGATATCAGCACCTGTTCTGGTAGAGGTAGCAAGGGAATGAAGTGGACTCTGTAAGGCTTCTTGATTGCATTTTCATTAAGTACACTGGTTTTGTGTTGGTTGGCCTCCAGCCAGGAGGTGACACTTTCAAGAGTGCATCAGCTGTGGTAGTATAGGGAGGCCCAGGCAGTTGGCATGGCCATAGAGCTCCCAATAGATTATGCTTTTTTGTCTTCAGCTACCAGGGCAGGTAGAGAAAAAGCATCAGGTGGAAGCAAGGTTACATGTATCTAAGCTCAGACCCTCCTTTGACAGGGCTTACTGCAGTTACTGTGTCTGTGAGGGATGGTGATGTAGTTCCCAAGCCAATAGAGTTATGTTCCCAGGGGTATTATGGCTGCCTCTTCTGTGTCACATAGGTCACCAGGGAAGTAGGGGAAATCTGGCAGCCACAGGTCTCACCAAGCTCCCATGCAGCCCACAGCCCAAAGACTGGTCTCACTTCCACAGTGCAATAGCACCAAGTTTATTTCCAGGTAGCCAGTGAGCAGGGCTGAGAACTTACCCCAGGCTATAAGCCTCCTAGCTAAGAAACCAAACAAACTCACAGTTCCTTGGCTGTCCCATGGAGCCTTCAGCAGCAACCTACCACCTTCAAAGGGTCTGTGGATACTCTCTCCTGATATGTTCCTGTGGCAGTTCTTGGAGCAAAAGTTGATGTGCATCTCCACATGCTGCTCCGTCCATCAGAGTGGGAGCTGCAAGTTAGTCCTGTCTCCTATCCATCATTTTCCCCTATATACCCTCTATTTCTTTCCCACTTTCATTAATCCATCCACCTTTCAGGTTTTACCTCCTTTGCTCCCAAGACCTCCAGACCAGCATTGTGCAGTTCTTCCTTTAAGTTATCAAAGGAAGAATTTTTGGCCACATGTTTGGAATTGCCTATCCTCACTCTTCAGTTGGCTTACTAGCCTTAACTACTCAGGAGCAAAGTCAAGTATCTCTGTCTGGGGGGCTTGGCTGCCATTCCTGCCACATAGGGAGCCAATACCATAAAACTTTTTTACATGGGCACATGTGGCTTGGCATTTTTGGTCTGATATCAAGGGGACCCCCTAAAGTCTTGACTGTCAAGGAGAAGAACTCTCCATCCTCAGCACCTGGGAAGTCAGTTTCACACCCAACCCCATCTCACTGGAGTGTGAGTGGTTTAGTACTTTACAGCAGACTCCAAAACCTTCTGTAGTTTATGTGTGATCAGGACAGTTGCAGATAGAATTTCCATTGTTTGTTTTTTTAAGTAAACTCCTAATTGGAATCATATAATCCAAACATGAATGAATACAGTTGCTTTCTTACTTGCTATTGTTAGAAGATATACAGATATGCAGTGATACCTCCAAGTCCTAGAGTAGGCCTGCTCACAGACAAAGGTGCCCCAAACCCAGTACTGTTCTTCCAAATGGGCAATGTAGATGGTCTCCAAAAGATATGATCTGTTAAGTCATTATTTAAAACTTCCTTCCTAAAAATGTCATCTTCTTAGTCCAGCTGGAATACACAAATTTCTACCATTTCGGTTTAAGGCATTGTTTCTTATTGTATGCCCCATAAAAATGCATGTCCCATGACAGGGGTTTTACGTAATTTTTTTTCCTTTGTTAGCACAAGGGAACTGTATCTCAGAAAAAAAAAGACTCTGTTTTGATGGGGTCAGAGCATAGGATATTTTAGAGGAAAAAGAGAAACTATTGTTATAGGTAGCATCTGACAAATATATGTGTTCCTAAGAAGACAGAATAGTATAGGGTTAGGGGTTATCAGTAGATTAAATGAGACAATATGTATTAAGTCTGTAGCCCAGAGACTGACACAACGTAAGCACTCAATCAGCATTATTATTACTACAGTGTGCCTCACATGTTCCGGTGCTGGGGCTACAACAGAGAACAATACAGACTTGGTTCTTGCCCTCAGGGTGCTGAAATTTGGTAGCTAGGCAACTAACTAATGATTACAACAGTGTTTATGGTGAATACTATGGCATGAGAAGGTTAGAGTAGGTTGTTTGGAGGGCATGGAGCAGAGGCTCACATTTCGTATTTTGCCTAAGAGAGCTTTCTAGAGAAGGTGATTTTCTATCCTGAGGCTGGAATGAGGAATGAGTGATGTGGGAAAAAGGAGGAGAGGAGAGTTTCAAATACAGGGAATATATGCATGAAAATCCAGAATTGGGACAATCAAGGCATGTTTCAAGAGCTACGAAGGAGTTTAGTTGTTGGGGAGGATGGAGTACCAGTGGGTCACTATATTTAGATGGCGCTGAAGAGGTTGGCAGCAAAAAGAAGAGTGGGAAATTTCCAATCTCCCTCTGTTGTTTGAAGCTGGAACTACCACAAAATCAGAAAAACCTTGCTTATCAGTACAAATCTGCTAATTGTTTTTGAAACATTAATGCTGCAATTAACTTTTCTTGGATTTGGGAGAAAAGGGAATGTTCTGGTTACCACTTTCGTGTTCTGAATCACATGCCACAATTGAAATATTGTTGCTTCTTTCTTTACAAGTCTTTCTTTTCTCTTCCCTCAGAAGGTTCAAAGAGAGCCAAAGGTCTCTTCCTTCATATTTCTTAATATACACCATGTGTGGGCTTACAAAGAAGAGCAAGCAAGGGCCCCTTAATATAGAAGAAGACCCAGTCGAATAAATAGAAAGCTCAAAATATTATAAGCTTTAAGAATAATAGGTATGTAGAAAATTAAATAACACAATTTATCTCATCTCCACTCCTACCGTCTGTTGAGGTAACCAATGTTAATAAATTAGTATGAATTTCTTCTTACATCTTTCTCTAAGACAAATACAGATAAAGCTATATTCACAAAAGAGCTGTTTCCTTGTTTTTAAAAGGGTTAATAATACCTCATGTATTACTTTGCAACTTGCATTTTTATTTAATAATACATCATAGACAACACTCCAATTTTAGAATTATAAATATCTAATCCAATCTTTTTCATAGCTACATATTATTCCTCAATATAATGTGCTGTAATGTAATCAACCTTTCCACTATTGATGGACTTTCAGATTGTTCTCGGGGGTTGGTATGTGTGTGTGTGTGTGTGTGTGTGTGTGTGTCTGTGTATGTGTTTTGCTATAAAATACTGTAATAAATATGTGTATTTACGGAATTTTTCTATGAGTTGTCATGGCAGGTGTCAAAAGTGGGCTAAATGAGTCAAATGTGTGTACATTTGAGTCATCATTAGATTTTGCCAAATATTTTTGCAAAAATGTTGTGGCAAATAGTGATAATATTCTGTGTTCTCAGTAGACTAGAATACCACCACTTTTTTATTGTTACCAATCTGCTGGGTGACAAATTGTATCACATTTTAATTTTAATTTTTTGTTCCAGGGGCTGGAGCATATTTTCATTTTCTTATTTGCCTTTTTTATATATTCTTTTTTAAATTCTTAATTCATAAGGTTTGCTCATTTTTTAAATTAACTTACTTGCCCTTTTTATTCATAGACTTTTATCATGTTGTGAAATTAATCTCTTGAAATATGGTGCACAACTCATTTTCCCAATCTACCATTTGTCTCTGACTTAATATTGGGTGAGTACAGGGTCATCATAGTATATGGAGAGTGATGGTGAACATACTACCTGCTCTCCCCTAACCCTGTGGTATACTTAATTATTAATGGAAAAATAAACTCTCATGAAACAGATATGATGACAAATGACTCTTTGTGTAAATATTTTAAAATAATCTAGCAATGTGAGTTCCAACACTGTCATTCTTCTTAGGTGATAAGGAAAATGTAACACATTTATTTTCTTTAAGTTAAGTTTTTTTTTTCTTTTTAAAAGAAATCCTAAGTATTTGGGGGGCAAGAAAATACTTGCTTTTTGCTCTATGCAAAGGTATGAAACTCAGCTGCTTGCAATCAGATGAATTAATAAACTAAAAACAATCAAATCACAGTAGAAAAGAATAGGCTTTTCAGTTGTACAACTGGTTGCTCAAAAGTTCAACTTCACAGATTGTTCTGGCTTCTGATATAACATTATAGCACACTCCATCCTGCAGTACACCAATGAATTCAGATATTTTCTCAAGAATCCTTGTTAGAATTGTGGTACACATCAGGTCTGGACTAGGAGCAAGGATCCCGGAGGTGGGAGGGGACAAGAGCAGGAGTGGTTGATGTGAGATACTTTTTCTTCCTGTGATACACATGGTGCCCCATTAGGATATCATGTTATATCTGGACAATACACAAGAGGGTTAATCTCTATCTGTCTGTCTATTTTTCTATCTATCTATCTATCTATCTAACTATCTATCATCTACTTATCCATCTGTTTATCTAATCTATCTGTCTGTCTACCTATATTTTCTGACAAGACTAGAAGTTCTGGGCTACAGGACTCACAAAACCTGTCACTTTTTATGCTACCTAATTTGGCATAATGGTAAACATGCTACTCTGAGAGGCAAATAGGTAACTGAGCTCAGAATTGTAATTCTTTCCCTCCCTGTGGAAATAAGGATTTACAAAATACTATGCAAGTTCTTTTCCAGTTTTTTTTTTAAATTAACTTTGCTTTTTCTTCAAAGTTTCAAATCCCTGCTAGTGTTGTTTCTTTCAGGCATCAGATGTTACCTGTATTCTCCAAATGATTTTTTGAAGCTTTTTAAAGACCTGTCCATTTTTTTTTTCTGCTTAATTTTCTAACCAATGAAAATTCAACACTGAGGGTCAGGGAAGGAGCAGGTGAGAAGAGTAGGAAGGTTTTAGAGCAAAAGAATGACAAAAACTCAAGGATTTCAATCTTCACTAAGGCACTTGGAATAATATTAAGATTGTGTACCTATAAATCACCAAGTTTTCAATGTTTGTATTCTGGGATACCTACACATTGCCATCAAATAATTTGCCCACCTGTTAATAATTTTTAATTAGCCTAACTTGCGGGCAGAAATCACACAGAGTGGTAAGGGTGTAACAGCTGGTAAGTGACAAGAGGGGTTGTGAATCCTTGATCTTTACGAGGTAACTTCCCCTCTCACTCTGTGAGATGGGGGCGAGACTGCCCAGCAAGGCTCCTCTGTGGGTGCTTCTTCCAACCAACTTTAATCACACATCATTACTTACAGCTAAAAATGTAACCACAGAAAATTACTGTAGACTAATCTATTCCCCAAATTAGTAACCACAACCTTGAAAATAAATAGACATGATAGAGGATAAGTAAGAGATTGGCATGTTCCACTGGTAACTACACGATATGAGTTGTTTTTCTACCATTCCTTAGAATATAAACATATATGATGCAGTGTGAGAGTGAGTGATTTGGAGGGCATGTTCCATTGGTAATTTACAATATTAATTGTGTATCTAGTATTCTTTAGAAATGGATCTTCATATGTTAAATGTCAGTGAGCATTCCCCCTACCACCCTCCACCAGTGCACATTTCTGTTTGCTTCATTCTGGATGACGAATTTCCACAAGAAACCCACTCATGACAAGCATTTTTTGAATTTTAGAGGAATTTTCTTACAATCGGCAGATACTGAAAGAATTTACAAGCAAACTACTGCCTTCCTTTTCATTATCTGCTGGCTCCATGAACACTTCTATTTCCCATTAACTCTTTGCTCCCTCTGTCTGACAAATGTCCCTCAGGATAATGCTGTCTCAGGATACTCCACATGTTCCCTTCTAAGAATGCCTAGTGTTTTTCTTTCTTCTGAATCATTGGGAGCAGCCAATATCCAGCTTTTGGGTAGAGGGAATAGTGATTCTCGGCTTCGATTCTCTTCTTTGTTTCCCCTTTCTTTTCTTTTCTATTTTCTTTTCTTTTCTTTTTTCTTTTCTTTTCTTTTCTTTTCTTTTCTTTTCTTTTCTTTTCTTTCTTTTCTTTTCTTTTCTTTTCTTTTCTTTTCTTTTTTTCCTTTCCTTTCTTTCACTTTAAATTCTGGGGTACCTGTGCAGATTTTGCAGAATTGTTACATAGGTATACACATGCCATGGTGGTTTGCTGCCTCCATCTCCCCATCACCTACATTAGGTATTTCTCCTAATGTTATCCCTCTCCAATCTCCCTACCCTCTGCTATCCCTCCCCTAGCCCTCCAATCCCCAACACATCCTAGTGTGTGATGTTCCCCTCCCTGTGTCCATGTGTTCTCATTGTTCAACACCCACTTATGAGTGAGAACGTGCGGTGTTTGGTTTCTCTTCTATCTTATCAAGGCATCCTGTAAGCCAGCAGCACTCGAACTTGTTGATCTCAGAATCCCTTACAGCTTTTGTCTATGGAAGTGATTTCTATCAATATTTATCATACTCAAAATTAAAAATTTTAAAAAATAGAATTTTCTTTAAAATAACAGTAAATGCATTATGTATTAATATACGTAATATTTTAAATGAAAAGTAATTGATTTCTAAGACAAAAAAAATAGTTAAAGAATAGCATTGGTTTTCTTTTTTTGCACAATTTCTTTAAAGTCCAGCTTGGTAGACATAAACTACTTCTGTATTCTGCTATATTGTTTAGGTTGAACCATGCAGAGAATTCAGGCTCATAGTTGGAAAAGAGGAGTATTTTAAGATTTTCAGATAATGGTTTTTTGTTGTTGTTGTTGTTTTGCAACTACATCAAAACTCGACAAATGGCAGTTTCTTTAAGGTTATGTGCAATGCAGAAATCTGAAACCATGTCAATAAACATGCACACTGTTACAGTAAAATTTATTATCTGATCTTGCTTTTTGAATGGATTTTTTACTCAGACATTAGTCATTTAAAAGATATTGATTTCCTGAATTATGTAGGCCTTTTAAATGCAGTTGTTAATACCACCATCAATCATATAGAAAAGTCTTGCAGCAGTAGAAAGATGCCAAGATTCTAGAGGCAAATGCTATTTTTTAAAATCTTAATTCCATTTGTAGTGGTAATGCTTTATACATACTTACTGTTTTTAAACCACAAAATATTAAAAACTTGTTCTCAATGGTCAAGCCTTAAGAAAATCAGTACATTTTACTGTATCATCAGGGACATTTTAAATGTAAGTGCACCCTCCCCTCTTTTTTTCTGTAGGTTTGTGGGAGTAAACAAATTAATGACTACTTCCATAGTTTGGTACCAGTGCCTTGGTTCATGCTAAAGCACCAAAAGTTTTATCCTCCATTGCTTTTGTACTATCAATGCAAATGCTGAAACAGCAAAAAAGGCAGTGGCTTTTAATTTTATTTTGAAAATATTCTGAACACATTAACCCCTGAAAGGCTCTTAGGTACTCTCGAGGGTAACTGAATGTTACCAATGTAGCCAGTGTTAAGAACTGCCCTTCTAGATCTCAAATTTTAATGCACACACACATTGCTGTAGGATCTTATTAAAATACAGATTATGATTTAGTAGTCTGAGGGACCTGAAAGTTGCATTTCTAACAAGTTTCCAGGTGAAGATGATGCTTCCTGTAAGTGACTGCATTTGGGTGGCAAGTCTGTAGCCCTGCATTGCCCAAAATGATACCCACTGACTACATAGGGCTACATAAAGTAATTAAACTTAAATAAAATTAAATATCCAGTTTATCAGTCATATTAGCCATATTTTGAGTACTCAAAACTCTCTGGGGATGGTGGCTATCATATTAGACAGAAAAAACATCGATCATTTTCATCATCTTAGAGTCTAATGGACAGTGCTGCTCTAGATTATTTACATGGAGTTAATAATGATAGCCAAATGTAACTGAATTCACTTAAATATTAATGAGAAGATACCCTTTAAAACATTGGTGGGGGTAACTAATTATGAATAACTACCACTTTTTTTTTCTGATCAATGCAGCAAAGGCAAACAATTTAGGATTTTTGGAAATGCTTTAAACTCAATAGCTTCACATTGCCTGACTAATTTCAAAGCTCCCTAGTGCCATATCATTTATGAGCTACATAAACTGACGATTTGATGACTGGGGAATGTATTCCATTTTTATGGGAGAAAGGATTCTATTTAAAAGATAAAATAATTAAGCATACCTGATACAGAGAAAGAAAAATCCCTTACTCACTGTAAATAATTTTTATATCCAAAACATGGTCCTTCATAAAACTCACAAGGAACAATTTCAGTGGGAAAAGTTCCACTAGGGAGAATAAAAGGCTATGCCTCAAAGGTTAGCACACAGGATAGTGCTTCTCCTGGGCACGTCACTGCAGACAGCATGCTGTCTTGGGGTTTGTTTGGGCAGCTCTTGCTATGGATGAGAGCTGGCCAAACTCTGTATACAACACCTGAGTCAAGGAAACGTTCCAAGTTAGGCTTTCCAAAAGCATTCCTAGTCTGCAAAGTTTGCAAGCTGAGACGAGCCTAGTTGGAGTGAAGAGCACGTATAAAAACTAATTAAAAATAGGAAGAGAAAAGAAGGGGAGGCCTTTTTAGATTGTAACATGAGCTCTTCTTGAGGATATTTTCTGTCTCCTCTGTATCAATAAGTACAATAAGTACCGTATATACTGTAAAGAGTAAGTTGTGAATGTAGCACATCTAAAACAAGCTTGTCAATGTGGGGCTACAAGAACATCTACTTTCTTTTTTCTTTTTTTAATTTTTTTTTCTGTTAAGAACATCTCAATAACAAAGCAAACACCTTTTGGTCAAGCATGCTAGTTTCAAAAGTAGATGTGAAGCTGGATGCTTTTGGAGAAGAGAAAAATTTCTACACTCTTATTCTTCTCTCTTTTTGTACCTACCATATTTCTATAAATTTTTTCAGTGAGCGATAATGAGACAAAGAGAGAGTGTTCCATCAATCTCAGCCACTGCTTTGCCAGTGCCCAGAAACACAAGATTAACAGCTCTTGTAATTTCATCTTCCAGATAGGTGTTTTTGTCAGTTCAATTCTCATTTTAGTAGATGTATCTTGGTTTTGAATCTTCTCAGACATCAGTAAAATCTCCCCACAGGGAACAAACTGATGGACTCCCTTGGAATCTGCATATAATAAACACATGTTCCTATTGCTGCATTAATTGTCAGTCTGGCTTTTGAGAGTCTGTGTCTGCGACCACCGTTCTCTCAGTCTCTTGGCCTCAACATACAGAGCTTCAGAGAATAACTCTTGTCTGTGTGCTCTGTCTAGGACCCTGCAGGAAAGTCTCAGTGATGATTATGATTGTGAAAAGCAAGCCTGGGGACATTGTTTTTGTTACTTAGTTCAGACAAAGCTACATAGGGACATTCTATGTAAAAAGTGGGATTTGCTCTTTGGGGTGGAAGTGGGACAGAGAGGAAACAGCTCTTCACAAGACAATCTTCTGCTGGAGCTCAGTGCACAGCACTTGCTCCTCTTAGGCAGATGTGGCCTCTTCAGTTCACCTAAGTGCCCACCTGAGCCACTTGCCTCAGTTACTCTACCCGCCTGGGCTCTGCGTTTGCTTGTGAGACTGCTGTTTCAAAGCACCCATCAATCTCTTGTCAATCTCATTGTCTATTGTACCTGGGGGCATAAGAGTGATAGCTGCTCAGTAGTGCCATGGTGAGAAACTCCAGCTTGTGAAGAGAGGGAACTGGGGGCCACATTCTCTGCAACTTCTCAATGAACAGTTGGCATTTGCTGAGTACCTATTGTTAGGAAAGCAGGAGCCTAGGAGAGCCAGAGTAACACTATTTTAAGTTCCGCTCCATCTTGAGACAAGGCACGTCTCTTGCCAGTCACAACCAATGGTTATAAGATGTTTACAGTTGAGGAAACAGCCTGAAGATACCTGCAAGGAAGGACACACTCCTACAACAGAGAATCCAGATGTCTCAATACCAATAGCAATATGTGCTTTCAAGATAGAAACAGTTATGCTTTGACGTACTCACACACTAAAATGTCAAGGATAGATTTCTTTAAGTCAGTAGAATGATAAATTATGTCATTCTGTCTGCTCACAGCTTAATCTTTACATAGACAACAACCCTATGTAAGAAAATCGTAAAACAAAGATGTTGCATTCCTCCTCTTGCTTTTCTGAGGGTGTCCTACTTTGTAACAAAGCAGCTTTCAATAAGCTTTCTCACTGCACTTTGCAACTTGGCCTTGAATTTTTTCCTGTGTGAGATCCAAGAACCCTTTCCTGGAGTCTGGATCAAGACCCCTTTTCCAATAACACAACTGATAAAATTTGGCTCTGTGTCCCCACCCACATCTCATCTTGAATTGTACTCCCATAATTCCCACGTGTTGTGGAAGGGACCCAGTGGGAGATAATCAAATCATGGGGGCAGGTCTTTCCCATGCTGTTCTCGTGATAGTAAATAAGTCTCACAAGATTTGATGGCTTTATAAGGCAGAGTTTTCCTGCACAAGCTCTCTCTTTGCCTGCCGCCATCAACATAAGACATGACTTGCTCCTCCTTGCCTTCCACCATGATTGTGAATTCCCCAGCCAGGTGGAACTGTAAGTCCAATTAAACCTCTTTCTTTTGTGAATTGCCCAGCTCAGGTATGCCTTTATCAGCAGCGTGAAAATGTATGAATACAACTACTATGCACCATGCCATGGATTAGGTGCAAGCAGAACACTTTCCATACTTTGTAAAATGAAAGAAAAAAAGAAGAATGTCTTAGGAATTTTTTACAACAACCAAATCTACTAATATGTGTTACAACTAGAGAGGCTTAATATTAAATGTAATGGAGTAAACCCTGAAGACCAGCATGAAAGGCTTTTAGAATCCTCCGTCTATTTCTCCTTAGAGGCATAATGGTTTCGGTCTTCGCACATTGTTATACAGAATTTTCTTTTGTTTCTTGTTCGTTCAGCTTCATTATGTTAAATGTTAATGTTTTAAAAATATTATGTAGAATTGTATACATAAAGCCATGGATTCCCAGACTTCACCGTTGACCTAAGGAATTTCCAAGGGTAATTTTCTCCATAATCAAGTTTCACCTTACAAGCTAATTTTTATATCTGCACTTGGGTAAGATACAAGTTGACTGTATTTATGAAATACTGTGAGTATTGGCATTACTTTAAAATCGTATTGTTTAGAAAGTGGACAGATCTCATGATAGGTGAAATTTTCATCCTGAGTAGTTTGAAATAGTCCTTTGACCTTCTTTTTCCTCCAAAGTTTGTATCAGTTGATACAATTATTAGATAAATGAGGGTGTTTGTTTTATGGCTGAAACTCACAGGGTTGTTTTCTGTACTTGCAATATCATTGAATTGTTTTCAGACAAATATTACAAACTACTTGTTCTCAGAAAGAACCGATCCTCATCAGCTATAGATAAACAAGGATGGCAGATGTACAAATGTGGGAAGTGATGATTTTAAAGTCTTCATACCACAAGTGCAACTTGTTGAGCTATTTTGGAGCGCACTTTGAAATTAATTGTCAAAGATAAAGTTTCACCTAAATCTGTAAGTTCCCCAAGGGGCACTACCCAGGTCATTTTGGATTATGTAGCTGTTTAATAGCAAAGGGCTTTATGTTCTGTGAGAAATATCAGCCTTTCAGTAGATCTCAACCAGGCTGTGAGGACCGCCCTGTGTCCTCACAGCATAGTTGAAGTAATGAAGGAGCCCACTGTGGAACTGCTCTTTTTTGCTTAATCCACCATTCTTTGGCTTCCCGTTACTTGCAGTCAAACACGTCCTAGCTGACACATCTCAGAACCTAGTTTGCTGAGCATATTTTGAAACCCACGAACTCACACAGTACCTGACACATTGTAGGAACATGATAAAGATGTGCTGAACAAATGTATGTATGGAAAATAAATATATAAACAAACCCACCAAGGCTGTTGTAGAGGAGGAATAAAACAGATAAAAATCAGACAGATTTTGTGTTGATAGAAACCCTTGTAGCTCCAAGATCGTCAACATTTAAAACAAACAACATTTAAAACAAGTTCTTGTCTACTGTTCACTTTACTCCAATAATTCATTTCTGAGCAGTGGTCATATGAGAGGTTAGGGTTAAATTGGTTCTACTTCTATGAGAACCAGAGGACAGGTTCATGTATACCCTATGTGAACATAGCCTCAAGTTATAGGGGCCTAGCATAGGGCATGCAAAGAGACCTTAGTTTTCAACTTTTGCTGTTATCATTAAATAAGATGTGCATTTAAATGCATATCATTTAAATGAAAATGAATAAAGATGCGTACCATACAGTTTTACATTTATGCCCTTTTGCTAGACAATATTGCCCAAGGTGATAGTAAACTTTTCACTTGAAACTTACAATTATCTTGTAAATAACACAATTATATCGCATTGTGTTTTTCAGTGTTAAAGATGCTATTTTGTCTACTGTGAACACTTAAAATGTGTCAGAGTTTTTAAACCTTGTTTTGGTATTTATTTTTAAACATGAGAAACCTCAAAATTAAAAATGATTTGAACCCTTCTAGATCTCTGAGAAGCCCTTGTTTGCAATCTAAAGCATGTGAAGTTTATTTTAATCAACAACTTAGAATAGCAACTTAATTCAGCCGTAAATTAACTACACAATCGAATTCCTACCATAAGCTCTTTTTAGAGGCAGCCTAATTCCTAAATAACATGTTGACTCTCTCTTCTATCTGGTATCTAGCTTTGTCTCCAAGGTAACTGAGAAATGATGCTGGTCCATGTGACATCATCCAGGTGGTATTATCTCAGTTCCTGCAGAATTACCAACACTGTGTTAAGATTTCCTCTTCATTGTCAGCTTTTGTAGGATGCCAGAGACTCACAGATTCTTTGAGATGTCATTAATTCCAGTTCCTTAATTATAGATATGAAGAAATTGAGGACAGGAGAGTAAAATAATTTGCTCGAAAATGTCAAAGGTGATAAGTGGAAGAACCAGTACTAGAAAACCATCTGCCATTTCCTTTATGTGACAACCCCTTGGGAATCACACTGTCTCTTACTCTCATCCATTGGGTATCTGTTTTAGCTCATTCTTGTACCACTATAAAGAAATACCTGAGACTGGGCAATTTATAAAGAAAAAGGGTTTAATTGGCTCAAGGTTCTGCCGGCTGCGCAGGAAGCATAGTGGCTTCTGCTTCTGGGGAGGCCTCAGGAAATGTACAATTATGGCTGGAATAAGAGCAAGAGAGAGAGAAAGTGGGGAGGGGCTACTCACTTTTAAATAGCTAGATCTCATGAGAATAGCACCAAAGAGCTGATGCTAAACCATTCATGAAGGATCCACCACCCGCCCTCCATGATCTCCCGCCAAACCCACCTCCAACACTGGGGAGTATAATTGAACGTGAGATTTGAGTGGGGACACAGAACCAAACCATAGGAGTATACTTTCTCCTCTATGCACCTTTTCAATATTTTCTCCTCTATGCACCTTTCTCCTCTATGAACCTTTTCTGGTTTTGACCATCCTGGGTGAGCAATGATGAGCAGAAAACATTCATTCTGCTGCTTTGGAAGTTCATTAAATGATCCACGCATCCAAGATTACTCTTTGCCAGCAGTAGTATGCATGCATATCTTCACTGGAAACTCTGCATACCAAAGGTCTAGGTCTCATGCCCTATATTTTATGCTTTGCTTCCTTTAACTTTATTTCATAATCTACTATAAACCACCAAATAAACAAAGGATAAACTTCTTTTCATCTTGTGAAACAATCCTTCATATGCTAACATTGCTGACGTTAATCAAATTTAGTGGTTTAAAGTGCTGATAAGCTTACAACATATATCTTCTGTAATTAAGGATAGTTCCCTATCAGGCACCAGTGGAATTATTCTGTGGTGATTAGTCATAGGCCGTAATTATTTACATTGTATGCTCAGTGGTTAGGATTTTTTAAATTGTTTAAATCTGAAAGCTATAATAAGTTTTTCAGTGTTTTTTTCTTTTTTTTTACAATGTTTCGTTTGTAGATGGAAATGCATCAAAAAGTTCTTCTTTCTTTTCTATTTCTTAGCCTGTCAGTGGAAGATTTTGCATATGGTCCTAGTTACCATAGGGAAGGAGACATTCCATTGAGGTCTTGGATGTTGCATATGTTACAGACCCAGATGGGCTGCAGATGACATTTAAAATGAAGGTTATCAAAAAAGAAAAGGCATCCGCCTCTTATAATTTTTGCAGGTGTTCTTTAATGGTGTTAGACCTTTATATCTTTGTATTAGAACTTAAATGCTGACTTGTTGCTTATACCATTTTCTTGAGATGTAAAACATAAATGATTTTTCCATAATCAAAACAAAATAAAATAAAATGAAGGTTATCTTTGGGTAGCTTTATACTAAGATATACCAAATACAATTTAGTTAGATGATTCATGTTTCAGGGATTATTTTTCTAAATTTTTAAGTTGTTATGGAAGTAGTTGAGACATCTCCAGGTTGATAAGCAATTGCGAAAATTCAAATCCATTTTTAATTTAAGGGTTTAAGTCCTAATTACTCATTTTCATTTTAAAGGAGGCAAAAGTGCTCATCTAGTTAACATATGAAAGCAATGAAGTACAATGTACCACTGGCATTGTTGGGACTTTTTTCATAACTTGTCTCAGCTACCATTTTAAAAAGCAGTTATTAAATACTATGTTAGAATAGTTCTAGTATTATCCTATAATTCACCTGTTAGTTCATAAGTAATATTCTGTCTCATATTGTTTTAAAGATAAAAAATTATAATGTTAAATATTCCTTGGGAAATGTGGGAGTTCGAAAAGAATGTAGAAGGCATAATATATAACCTTTAAATAGAGTAGAAATACCCGAAGTTAAAATGCTTAGAAATACAAGTAAACAGAAATTTAAAAGATAGACATAAGCACATATTGTGATGATCAGGTAAGTGCACTAAGCAGAGTCGGGTGGGCAATTCAAAGAGAGTAAGTTGCTAATAGTCACTGAAGCACCAGAATCAAGATGCTTAAACTAGAATGATTTTATGATTGAGGAAGATTTTTAATGCATACATTTAAGGTTTGGAGGAGAAGAGGAAAAAAATTTCTCCACTCTTGGAGGGTTAATATAACCTACAAAGAACAGGAATTGGGGAAGTATTAAAATCTTCCTTAGTGAAGGTCTTAAATTTGAGGAGGCCACAAATACTGGGTGTTACTTGGTGCCAAACTTGTACAGAAAGGCAGGTGTAAGCTCCATTAAAAATATTGGTATTAGCCTGGAACTGTATTCTTCATTTAGTTATTTAAGTGCCACATTGCCAACATTTACGGAAGTTGTTGCTAGGTGCTCATAATGAATCCTAAATGGTGAGCCAATTTTGTAGAAGAGGAGCAATGTAAGCCTAGGTCTTATTTCAAGTATAGTGTGTGTGAGGTTAATTTTATATGTCAATTTAGCTAAGCTATGGTATCCTGTTGTTTGATCAAACACCAAGCTAGATGTTATCATAAAGGAATGTTGTTGCTGTGATTACTATTTAAATCAGTAGACTTTGAGTAAAGCAGATTACTCTCCGCAATACTGAAAGGCCTCATCTTATCAGTTGAAGGCCTTAGGAGAGAAATACTGAGATTCCCTGAGGAAGAAGAAATTCTGCCGCCAGACTGTCCTCATGCTCAAGACAGCAACCTCAACTCTTCCCTGGGTCTGCTGTCTGGTCACATGTCCCGCAGAATTTAATCTTGAGCCATTTCTTTAAAACAAGTCTCTCTAGCTGTCTCTCTCTCTCTTTCTTTTTTCTTTCTATACATCTGTTGATTCTGTTTCCTGAAGAACTCTGAATGATATAACATGGGAACATTAGCTATTACTCATAGTGATTGGTTTTTCCTCAAGTGTGCACTAAGATCTTATCTTTCAGTGGTTGTATATACTACCTCTATTCAAGAAACAATGTCAAAACTGCAAAAATGTAGTCAGCTTTAAATATATATATCTCTTATAGATTTATATTTATTTGTACCATACTAAATAAAAAACATTCATGACATTTAAAAAATATGGTATATTGCCTATGTTTTTGTTACATTTAAACTTAATTCACATATATTAGAACTATTTTGAATTCACATTTTATTTAATTGCTTATGAAACTATAATTTATTTTTCATTCTCCCTTACTTCCCTCCCACCCTTACTTCCCTCTCTTTCTTCCTCCTTCTCTCTTTCTTTTATCAGCTCTGTAATTTTGAGGTTTGTTTATAATCTTTCAATATGTGAACAATTTTATTTGCCATTAATAGAAAATAACACAATTTTATCACACACTTAGTTCTCTGATTTTATACCTTATTTAAGAAATAATTTAGTGAGAAGCGTAGAAGTATAGATAATCAAGTTTCAGAAATTTTATTCTACTAATACAGAAGTCTTCTGATTTGTAGTCTCATCCTTTATTCTCAAAATTAATGTTATTATTTTTCCTTTTTTTTCTGCTCACCTCCCTCCTCCCACCCTCCACCCTCAAATAGTCCCCATCATCTGTTGTTTCCTTCTTTGTGTCATGAGTTCTTATCATTTAGCTCACACTTATAAGTGAGAACACATGGTATTTGGTTTTCTGTTCCTGTGTTAGTTTGCTAAGGATTATATCTTCCAGCACCATCCATGTTCCTGCAAAAGACATAATCTTGCTCTTTTTTATGGCTGCATAGTGTTCCATGGTATATATGTATTACATATTCTTTATCCAGTATGTCACTGATGAGCATTTAGGTTGATCCCATGTCTTTGCTATTGTGAGTAGTGCTGCAGTGAACATTTGCATGCATGTGTCTTTATGGTAGAATGAGTTATATTCCTCTGGGTGTATACTTGGTAATGGGATTGCTGGATCAAATGATAGTCCTGCTTTTAGTTCTTTGAGGAATTGCTATACTGCTTTCCACAATGGTTGAACTAATTTACACTCCCACCAACAGTGTATAAGTGTCCCCTTTTCTCTGCAACCTTACCAGCAGCTGTTTTTTTTTTTTTTTTTACTTTTTAATAATAGCTATTCTGACTTGCATGAGAAAGTATCTTATTGCAGTTTTGATTTGTATTTCTCTAATAATCAGTGATATCGAGCTTTTTTTCATATGCTTATTGACTACATGTATGCATTCTTTTGAAAAGTATCTATTCATATCCTTTGCTGACTTTTTAATTGGGTTGTTGGATTCAGAGCTGAATTCTATCAGATATATAAAGAAGAGCTGGTACCATTTCTACAGAAACTATTACAAAAAATTAAGAAGGAGGAATTCCTCCTTAACTCATTCTAAGAGGCCAGCATAATCCTGATACCAAAGTCTAGTAAAGACGCAACAGAAAAAGAAAACTTCAGGCCAATATTCTTGATGAACATCAATGCAAAAATCATCAACAAAGTACTTGCAAACGGAATCCAGCAGCACATCAAAAAGCTAATCCACCACAATCAAGCAGGCTTTATTCACAGATGCAAGCTTGGTTCAACATATACAAATCAATAAATGTGATTTATCACATAAACAGAATTAAAGACAAAAACCACAAGATTATCTCAAACAGACGCTTAAAAGGCTTTCAATAAAATTTGACATTGATTCACATTAAAAACTCAATAAACTAGGTACTGAAGGAACATACCTCAAAATAATAAGTGCCATCTATGACAAACCCACAGCCAACATCACACTGAATGGGCAAACTCTGGAAGTTTTTCTCTTGAAAACCTGCACAAGACAAGGATGCCCTCTCTCAACACTTGCATTCAACAGAGTATTGGAAGTCCTAGTCAGAGCAATCGGGCAAGAGAAAGAAATAAACGGCATCCAAATAGGAAGACAGGAAGGCAAACTATGTCTCTTTGCAGATGACATGATTCAATATCTAGAAAACCCTATAGTTTCAGCCCCCAAACTCCTTCAGCTGCTAAACAACTTCAGTAAAGTCTCAGGATACAAAAATCAGTGTACGAAAATCACTGCATCAATAACAGCCAAACCGAGATGAAAATCAGAAAGACAATCTTATTCACAGTTGTCCCCAAAGAATAAAATAACTAGGAATACAGCTAACAAGGGAGATCAAAGATCTGTATGTTGAGAATTACAAAACACTGCTCAAAGAAATCAGAAAAAACAGAAATAAATGGAAAAATATCCTATGCTCATGGATAGGAAGAATCAGTATCATTAAAATGGTTATACTACCCAAAGCAATTTACATATTCAATGATATTTCTATGAAACTTAGGGTGTTGCTTCACCAGCTGAAAAACGTTGTGGCCAGTGGTACCTCTGCTTGGGTTTTGCTTGTACCTGTTGGGCTTGTTGCGCCCACTCAGCCCAGTGGGCTGAACTTGGCTCATGCTATTGGCCCAGATCTCATGCCTGCCAAGGGTGAGCCAGGCATGGAGCAGCTAGGGGTGTGTGAGTGAGTGAGTGTGGCATCTGGCCACTGGACACAGCCAGGCATGCTGACTCTGTAAGGGCAGGCAGCTGTAGGGCCTGGAATAGGTGTCAGCTTCATGTGAGGCTGGGGCTGGACCAGATGTACTGCATGTAGCTCCTGCTGTGGGCACCCATGTCTGGACAAGGGTAATGAGGTGGTTCCCAGAAGCCTAGAGATGCCAGGAACCACAGAGCCCCAAAGAGTGTGTCACAGCCCTGGCTCAGGGAGCCCTTAGGTCTGGGCTCCCCAAAGGGCTGCAGCTCTTCTTTCTTTTTTGTTGCCTGCAACATGGCAAGCCAGTGGGAATGCTTTAGCCCCATTTGTGTTACAGCTCTTTTAGTCCTGTCATTTGGCAGGTCTCAGGTTTTTTCCTGTGTCGAGGAAGAATAGGGTACATGGACAACTGGAGCTTCACTGAGCAAGAGGAGCTTCACTGAGCAACAAAGCAGCTTTCAGGAGACCCAAAGTGGGTAGTTGCTTTCTGCAGGCAGGTCATCCCAATGAGTGTCCCTCTCTTAGCGAAGAGGAGACTTGCAGTAAATAGCTTCTTTCTGCAGGCAGGTTGTCCCAGTGAGTGTCCAGATCTCAGCAGAGAGGAGACTTGTAGTGGGTAGGAGAGGAGACCCATAGTGGGTAGCTCCTTTTCACAGGCAGGTTGTCCTGAAGAATTGAGGAGACCTGACGTGGGTAGCTCCTTTCCATAGCTGGTAGTCCTGACGTCTGTTTGAGTCTGGCTGACTCTGGGTTTTTTATGGACTCAGAAGGGAGAAAGTATGTCCTGATTGGTCCATGGGCAGCCATGGTGGGTGTGATTGGGCCTGGAGAAAGCACCCTAAGTTCTCACTGTGGGCCATGGGCTCCACCTGGAACTGGTAGCCCCACCCCCAGGCTTCAGGTGGTCCCTGTCTTGAAGGTGGGTTTTTACCAGGAACCTTCCCCTTTCCACCTAAGAGTCTTTCTGCCTCCTGCTGCCATCAACATGCCATCCATGGTGCCCAGGCTGTTCATGCCTAAGGGCACCTGCAGGCCTGTGTCGAGTTGCCATCAGCCGCCTCCCTGGTCTCCCTCCCTGAGCTTGTCAGTGCCCAAAGTTTCAGAGGGGCCAAGGTCACTGAGGAGCTGGCATGTCAGTGCCACCCTCAATGTGAGCACACCCAGCCAGGTCACAACAGCACCTGGGCTTGGCTTCAACTTTGCTTTGAAATCAGAGTGGGCACTAGGAGCAGGGAGAGGCCAAGGTGTGAGAGTTGGCAATTCCAAGCCTGTTGGGGGATGGGGGGACTCCTGGGCTTCTGAGAGCACACGGATGCCCAGATCCAGAGCTGTGGCTAAAAGGATGTAGCTGTGGCTGGAGGGATGTAGCTGTGGCTGGGAGCGTGGGGCCCTTGCCCCACTGACTCACTATGGGTTGGGCTCTTATCTATTCCCATCCTCCTTGGCTCTGCCATGCCTCTTCCACTGCACCCAGTGTCTTTGCAGCCACTGCTCTAAAACTACCAATGACTTTTTTCACAGAACTAGAAAAAACTATTTTAAAATGCACAGGGAACTAATAAAGAACCCAAATAGCTAAGACAATACTTACCAAAAAGAAAAAAGCTAGAGGCATTACACTACCCAACTTCAAACTACGCTACAGGGCTACAGTAACCAGAACAGCATGGTACTGCTACAAAAACAGACACATAGACCGATGAGACAGAATAGAGATCCCAGAAATAAGACCGCACACCTATGACCATATGATCTTTAACAAAGCTGACAAAAGCAAGCAATGGGGAAAAGACTCCCTATACAATAATTTGTGCTAAGATAACTAGCTAGCCATATGCAGAAAACTGAAGCTGGACCCCTTCCTTACACCATACACAAAAATGGATTAAAAACTTAAATGTAAAACCCAAAATTATAGAAACCCTGGAAAACAACCTAAGCTGTACTATCCTGGACATGGGAGTGGGCAAAGATTTAGTGACAAAGCAATTGCAACAAAAGCAGAAATCAACAGGTGGTATCTAATTTGACTTAAGAACTTCTGCACATCAAAAGAAACTATCAACAGAGTAAATGGACAACCTATAGAATGGGAGAAAATATTTGTAAACTGTGCATCTGACAAAGGTCTAATATCCAGCATCTATAAAGAACTCAAACCTAATATTATATATTAAATTAGTGTGTTAAACCATATGAAATTGCTGATATTCAATCGCTTTCCGACCTATAAAAATATCAGTTTTATTACTGAGTTTATCAAATTTTGAAGAAACTCCATTGACATGTAGAACTCCCTATATTTGAGAGTGAAAAAAGAGGAGAACATGTCATGAAAATGCAAGTGAAGCCCAGGCCTCACTGAACCATCTTAAGAAGTGTACTGTTCTCAGTTGCTCTAATGTAAGAGAGCTCAATCCTGTGATGTAACTAGGAAGATCCTTTGAGCAGTACCATAAAGAAGACAGCTCAGTGAATAGGCAGATTTATTGATAAATTTTAATAGTATAATAATGAGTTCTATTTTTAAGAACAAACCTTTGAATGATAAGGCTTACAAACATGTCATAATTTTAATTATAGCTGAGAAGTATAATTCCCATTTTGAATGTTAGGAAGACAAGAAGATGATTAACTTAAAGAAGGGAGGCTTTTTTACAAGATATGATAAGAGGGTCAAGACCAGGTCATGGCTCTGAGATACCAAAAAAAATTAGGATTACAAAAAAAGAATCAGCAGTATATATGACAAAAGTAGGAACAGAAACAAATCAACATAATGTAGTCATAAAGTAAGTTGATTCCATGAAAATATACAAGAATTTTAAGAAATGATTGCAAGTCATGCTTTAGAAAAAGCTACGACTGTGTGGTTTATTGTTGAAAACATTTTGAAAGTTTTATAATTCCAAATATTTTACTTTGTGATAGCTATTTTATATTAATTATTGTCTTCAATTTAAATCATACACAAAACAATGTGCGTATGATTAATAATTCATTATTAATCATACACAAAAATAATGTTCTGAAAAAGTTAAATGAGGTAGAACTGAAATAAGAAAAAGATTTAGATTGAAACAGAATATTTTATGTCTTAAAATAAATACAAATTTCCTTTTGGGGTCATACAGGGATGCTGCTCTGAATACATAGGTGAGCTATATTATTTGTGTTAAAACAATGGTCTGAATTTTGCTACACTAAAACTTGTCATGGCACATGTGGTCCACTGAGGGTCATTCCTTCAAGTACATGATGTGCTGTGTGAAGTTTTTGAAACTAGTAATCTTAATGGTACGTAAAATGGTAGGATTGAAATGTGGTCTGGGCAAGATGCCACAAGATTAAACACCAGAAGAAAAAACTTTACTACAGTGTTGTTTGACTTGTAATCATTCCTATACCTTTTGGTTTTAGTTTTTTGTTTGTTTTTAACTCAGCTATAACTTAAACATTTGGGTTAATCCAGTAGATACTTAAAGTCATCTGCTTACTTGATTTTTGTAATATAATCATGGTGTGATTAAAAAAATGTTGAAAATAGCCAAGGGCATATAGATTGAGAATAAAGAATTAGAGGCGATATCCTAAATATTTTTAAACCCTGGGCTTTCTTGTAGAATGGAGAAGTTTTCTTCTGTATTGCTTTAGACTAGAAGTTTATCAACCAACAGTCTTCAGGTTTTAAGGTAGCCAGATAGGGTTTTAAACATGGAGATATTTCACATAAAAATCCAATTTTCCATCTTTTTTTGAAAACTGAGAACACTTTGGCAACATGGGTCTGCTTTCTGACTTGAAATGACAACAACAATCAATTATAGCACAGCAGCTATTCTTTTAGACCAGGCAAGAGCTTGTTCATTTGCCATAGTCCCTACTACTCCTTGGCCAACTTCATGGAACTGTTATTCACCTGGTTTCTGTAGGCATCTTAGCATATTTTAGTTTAGTGTTGTAACACTAGCTTTCTAACAGCAATACATAGTGCCTTGTGAGGCAGTGGGTGCCCTTGCTCTAAGTGTTAAACAGGGTCTGAGTACAGAGAAAATTGACAAATAGGCATGAGATTTGACTGGATGGCATATTAGAATTACTTTCATCTTCACACCCTTTTGATTCATTTCATTAGCATAGAATCATTTTGTGAAAAGTAATAGTCCTTAAAATTTTTAAATTTATTTTATTTTATTATTATTTTTTTTGAGATGGAGTTTCGCTCTTGTCGCCCAGGCTGTAGTGCAATGGCGCGATCTTGGCTCACTGCAACCTCCCTCTGCCTCCCAGGTTCAAGCAATTCTCCTGCCTCAGCCTCCCAAGTAGCTGGGAATACAGGCGTGTACCATGATGCCCAGCTAATTTTGTATTTTTAGTAGAGAAGGGTTTCACCATGTTTGCCAGGTTGGTCTCGAACTCCTGACCTCAGGTGATCTGCCCACCTCAGCCTCCCAAAGTGCTGGGATTACAAACATGAGACACCATGCCTGGCCTAAATTTATTTTAATATCATTTTAATAAAAATTATAATAATTTTATTTAATAAGAAACCAAGACACAACTAGCGTTGTCTTAGATAATGAATGGAAAGTGTTTATCCCTGAACCTAAGACCTGACTGTCCAAACATACCTATTTGTCCATTTGGCATTTATTTATTAAGCATCTTCTATATGTTTAGGATCCTGGAGATGTAGAGCTACAGTGTTGAACAGACAAAATATTTGCATTTATGAAAGTTTATATTTCTGCATAGGAAATAGAAAATATATAAGCATACAATTTCAGAGAGTAACAAGTGTTGTGAAGAAAGTAAAACAGAGTGAGGCAATCTATGTATGCTCATTTAAAAAAGATGGTCTGGAAATGCATCTTAGGGAAGTAACATTTGAAAAGAGAATGAATGATTAGAATGGGTTAGTTATTCAAGGATATGGGTGAAGAGCATTCCAGGAAGTAGCACAAGAGTAAGTGACAGGAACAAATTTGAATTTTTCAAGGCACAACAAGAAGGCCACTGAAGATTGAATCCATTGAGCAAGGGAGAGATGGCAAGAAAGGAAACCAGGAATCTGAGAACAACGGGAAGACATCAGTTTTTAATTAGGCAAATGATGTGATTGGAGTTAGAGTCTGAAAGATTTATTTGGCTGATCTGCAAAGAATAAACACAGAAGGGCAAAAGGGAATACAGGGAGACTACTTTGAAAGCAATTTCCATAGCCCAGGATGGGCAGCGATGGTGAAGTGATGAGAAGTTATGATGTGAAATTCATACTGAAAAGAAAACTGATGGGATTTGGTGATGAACTGAATTAGAGAAAATGAGAGAAGAATCAGCGTTAACGTCTACATTTTTGAATCAAGAAATTGGATAAGTGATTGCTAAAAACCGAAAGAGTGAAGACTGGAAGAGGAGATTCTCTCAACAAAAGTCAGGTAACACATTAAACCCTTCCTGGAAAATGATACAGTATAAATATATAGAGAGAGATCTTGGATACTAGGCATGAATATACAAAATGATTCTGGTCCCTAGTCCTGGAGAGTTCACAGTCTAGTGGGGGAAGTACACATGTCAAAGAAGTCAGTACAAATTAATATCCAATATGATAGAGATGCGAACAAAGGGGAGGAAGAGGGAGCTTTCAGGATTCTTATTTTTTCCTTATGATGAAAAGGTATACAGACAGTTTAACAATGAGCCCAGTTGAATGTAGCAGGAATGGCTAGCAGCACAACTTGTGGAAAACATTATTACCATTCACCTACTCTTTTGTGGGGGAAAGATTGGTTTTGATTTCATCTTTTCTCAGAGGTCTTATTTTCTGACATGTCAATCATTCTGGTAATTCTCTGACTATCCCTTTATATCTCATGATGGGAAGAATATGAAACAGAAAAGAAATTCATTGATCTATTCTCTTTCATCTACAAATTCTCTTATTTTTACTCCCCTCTCTCTTTCTCTTTCAGCAGGAACCCAAATCTAACATGTGTTTCTTACGAGTCCATTATGAGCCAACTACTTGTTTCTTTCCTCATGTCTTTACTTTCTGGCACTTTAACCTTTAAGTAAGCTAAAATTGCCAGCTGTTATTTTAAAAGCATTCTTAGATTTCCTCCCTTTCTGACTCAATGTTTTATTTTTTTCACATCTCCTATCTGTCTCTTTCATCTTGTTCTCTATTCTGCTCACTTAAATCACCAATAGTCTGTTTTTGCCATACATTTTGCTTCTTATGATTTAGATAATTTCCTCTTCTCCCCCTATGTGTACTTAACATTCTCATTTCTTATTCTTCGAGCTGATCTTCTGTATATTCCTTAGATACCATTTTTCTTTATTTTTGTAGCTTGCTCACTGTCCGTATCACTTAATTCTGTTCTCTGTAACATGCTCTACAGCCTACCATTTTCTCAGTAAATCCACATTAAACAAATACATTATCGAACAAGTTATGTAAGTTTTTTTTTTTTTTTTTTTTTTTGAGACGGCATTTCACTCCTGTTGCCCAGGTTGGAGTCTTGGTTCACTGCAACCTTCACCTCCTGGGTTCAAGCAATTCTCCTGCCTCAGCCTCCCAAGTAGCTGGGACTACAGGTGCCCACCAGTACACCTGGCTAATTTCATATTTTTAATAGAGATGAGGTTTCACCATGTTGACCAGGTAGGTCTTGAACTCTTGACCTCAGGTGGTCTGCCCGCCTCAGCCTCCCAAAGCACTATAAGCTTTAAATGGAACTTAAAATAGTTTGATAAATTGGTTGGACCAGAGATATTCTGAACATCATCATAAACAACGAATCCTGTCAAACAGCAATATCTGCATTGTTTTTCTTCTTGCTCACTGGACTTTCCATGGATACTTAAAAAAAAATTCTTAGAAATAGTTGCTCTACTTGGCTGCTTTTAATTGAGCAGAGACTGAATAAAGGTTGTAATTAAGTAAGATCCAGTGGTACCAAATAAAAATCTAAACCAAATGATTAGAAAATCAGATTTGGAAAAGATAATATAACATAAATGAAAATACACATGAAGAAAAAAAGCAAGAATGAAGTACGTTTCCAAGGTCCCTACTGTTAAGTAGATACTTAGAAGCCTCTTACTAGAAATTTCTGTCATTGTAGCTTGAGGAAGAACTGTACTTCTCCTTTGAAACTGAACAGGTTTCCTTTTTTCCCTCTGCACCACTAGAATGACTGAAGTCCAGTTAGTGAATTGGTGGCTCAAATTAGCTTTTTTTTTTTTTAAATCTACTATTCTGTAGACATTTTTAGGTCTCAAAGTATTTTATTTCCTTATTTACTATGTCCTTTTACGTTTTTATTTTATTGCCTATTATTTATCCATGTAAGCCACTTCAGTCATTTCTGATGTGACACAGGATATAAACACCCTTTCTTAATATATCTAACCATTTGGTGTCAGTGTTCACCCTGTTTCTTCCTCAGTGTAACTGACTAGAATATGAGCCATTTGGTTAGAAAAGCTGTCACATTTGGAAAGGCGCAGCCAGTCAGAGAGAAATTAAATTGTTTTTCTTTGTCTGCCTGCTGTTCCAAGTCTCTGCTGGCGTTGCCAGTTATTTGGAGGGAGAAGTGTGGGGCTTGTTCAGCTGTCGGTGAGCTCAGAGGAGGGTGGGCAGATTCATACCAGCCTATCCTTTGTGCTGTGGAGTCAATTAGTGAAGGCTAGGTGGGCACTGGGGGAGGCTCCACCAGGTAATCCTCAGAGGAAGAGGCTGATGCTTTCTGAGGAAAGACTGTTTTGTCACTGTTGTGAAACTAATGGTGATGGACTACTAGGCAAAGCTCATATTTTCCATTTTCGTATTTCTGGCAGTAGGAGTCTTTGTGGACAAAACAACCCTAAGAAACACCATTCACTAAAGCTGAATTTGCCATAAGGTTAGTTCGGTCATCCAACAGGGGTGAGATGCTGAAATAGTAAGAATTTCTCTGTATGAGTCACTCTCTTGAGATGGCTGGGGAGTGTTAGGTCAGATGCCTTTGTATTTGAATGAGAAGAATGATGTGGGAGATGTTAGAATGTAACTCTTAAGCATGGCAGGGATGAGAAAGGCATGGATAGAGTAAATCCATGCTTCATTAATAAAAATCACTGAGGAAGAAAACTGATCCTATGGAGAATGGTGAATGATAGATACATGAACCGTGGAGCTCCCTATAAAATATAGAAAGCTAATACATGATGTTTAAATTCAGAGGTCAGTTCACCAATCAGTGTTAAAGCATATTTACTTCCAGACCTGTGGTAGAATGATGACTCAACTGCTGGGAAATTAGTCTAGTGGTTTTAAAACTGTGACTGTTCCTATGGGAAAATGAATTCGAAAACTATCATAGGAAGAAATGACCTTTTTTTCCCTTTTCATTTATTTCATGCTTATCTGCATGACTGCAACATAATATATTTTTCCTACAGATGCTGGAGCTTAGCAAGGTTGAGGTATTATAAAACACTTATGAAGATCTCATGTACTAGGCCCATCTTCATTATGTTTCATGGTTTTGAAAACAGGCTCAACCACTTATTAGCTGTGTGACTTTATTCAAGTTACTTCAGTTCTCTGAACTTCATTTTTCTCACTTGTAAAATAAGAACCTACCTCATAAGATTGTTGTGATGATTACATGCGTTTATATAAGTAAAAGATGGTTGGGCACATAGTGAGTTTTCAAATATTAGCTCCCTCGATTCCCTTTAATTCTTACAGAGAGCATTCTAAATGCTTTATATTTATTAAGTCACTTCATTCCTGTAACCCATGTGATGGGCATTAGTAACATCCCCGTTTTGTGAGTGAGGATACTGAGGCAGTACTTAAACTCAGGATGTCTGGCTTGGTGTAGGCTTTGCTACCACCACCCTAGGGCTCATAGATACTATAAGCAGTCATGCCAGCCTCAGACAGCTAGAAAAAACCAGAGCTAGAAATCAAACTGGTATTTTCCCATTCTAGGTCAAGGCTCTGTGTTTTTTGTATAATTTGGAGACTGATGAAAGTTAAAAGAATTAAAAGCACTCTTGCTCCCTAACAAATCAGATGTACATTAACATTGTACTCCAATGCATGAATACCTTTTAGCTTTGCCAAAATAAGAGTTTCTAAAAATGAATAATTAAATATACGTAGAAATTAACAAAATACGGAAAATGAGCAAGAATATAAATTATATTAATGAAACAACATAAAATAACAGAATAGATTAAAGGAAACATAAATAGAGGCAGATTCTCAAATCAAAACTCCCAAAGCTCATTTTAACATGGCAAAACAAACCAGGAGCAAAATAATTAAATTTTATTTGTTTGCTGTTATGTTTTTGTTCTTCTGATAATGTTTTATAAGAATGCTTATCAAAATATAACAATCTTACAAAGAGATAAAATAATTTAACATTTTCAATTATTTGTTTTTTGTATCATCTCTGGTCCAAATTCAACGAGAACACCTTCCATCTACTTTTTTGAAGATTCAAATTGAAAATGTTTTAATATTCGCTTCAGATCACTTGTCATTTATTATTGTTCAAAGGACTATGAAAACTTTGTGCCTCAAACTTAGTGCCTACAAAACCAATATATAAACAAGATAAGTGATCCTTTTACTCCCAGATTTCTGTCTGTCTTATTCTTTGCCTCCCACTTTGCAAAACCAGGGAAGACTGTTTGCTGGAGATCTTCCTTTGCATAGCTGTAAATGCTGGGGGCCTTGTAAAACAAGGTCTAAGACAAACCAAAGTCTCCTCACTACTAAAATTAAGGAGAAAAATAAAATATCAAAAAATTATAAATAAATGCAAGAAAATAAGGTGCTTATACTCATCTTTTTAATGTTGCAATTACTACTGAAAATAGAAATCATAGAAATAATAATAACACATGATAGGTAACATTTATTGAGGACTTCAGCTGATAGAATACCAAATGCTTTATGTCTATTCTATCACATTTATTCCTTCAGTACCTCTTTGTTAAGAACCTACTTTGTGCTAGGCACTCTTCTAGGAGCTGGGCCTTCATCAGCAAACAAAACAAAGTCTGCGCTCTGCAGAAGTTTATATTCTGTGACTAATAAGAGAAAAATGATACTAAGTTTTGGCAAACTGAACTAATGGTGAAATCAAGAATAGAGCTGGATAACTGAGAAAGGAGAGCTAATCTGGAGAAAAGATGAGGATGCCAGTTTCCAGTAGGTTAAATATAAAATTTGACATTATGGTTGATCACTATAATGGAAATGCTTATGGCCATTTGTAAACAGGGGAGGAGCTGACGGGAGGTAAGAACTGGAGATGGAGACGGGGATTACCTTCTCAGAGGAAATAGTTGAAGCAATGGAATTTAAAAGCTCAGTGACCGAAACAGTATGAGTGAAAAGTGTGAAGGGCAGAGGACAGAACTTTGAGAAACAGGAAGGGGCTGAATGATGCGTCAGTGTACCTAGGAAGAGAGCAACAGAGCAGAGCAAGAGGAAGAGACCGAGATAGTTCTGAGTGTGACAGAATTCAAGGGTTGTGAAGACATGAAAACATCACTATTTTTTGCCAAGAGAATGGTTGCTATCAATATCAAAAGAGCACTTTAAGTAGAGTGAAACCAAATGCAAGAGATCACAGAGGGCAGGTAGGCAGGAAACGGAAGCGGCAAGTGAAAGGAAGCAGAGATGGGCTCATAGAATGGGTAGCAGAGTCCACTGAGACTGAAATTGGTTTTAGCTCAGTGGAGACAATTCTTTATGAAATAGTGAAAAAGAATCAATTTTTGTGTGTCGTAGTCGGCTTTCAGAGTTCGACCAAACACCTCAAAGAGGTATCAGTTCGTGAATGTGAAATAGAAAATCTGAGCCCTCTGATGTGAAAGCTGTATTTTCCTACCTTTCTTCATGCAGAGATTTATATTTACTGTCAGTCAGAAAGGAAAACTCTCCCCTGGTAGATAGGAGGATTTGAATCAAGGGAGAAAATGAAACATAGTCTTAAAGTGGCAGTTGTATTAGGAAAACATCATTTTGGCAGCAGAGATACTGTAATTTGTCAAGGAGGTTAATCTTAGCAATGAAAAGTCCTCATCAAATGGTGAAGACTTTAGTATATCTCTTAGATAAAAAGGTTGGCTGTAGATATATAACTGTTACGGGAGTGAAAAGAAACCCAAACAATCTGCAAGAAACTAATGGATGGAAAATGTGATAAATGTGGAGAATATACACTTCAATTTTTTCAGTGTTGGCCTATTCGTTTAGCAGCACAGTAGAACACGTTTCAAAATGTTCATATAGACTGCAGACTTAAATATACTACAATGACATTCTTTTAACCTCTCTATAGGTTGCTCATGGGTACAGAAATAATCAGTGATTTTCCTTTCTCTTTCACTCTAATTATACTTATTATATTTTCAAAATAAGCAGAAAGTAATCAACAAGGAGAAAATTCAAAACAACACACAAGAGCGAGAATATTTTCTCAAACTTTTAAATGACATTCCAATTGAAACTGTATTTAATGGCAAGCGATTTCCAATTATACTCTGCAATTCTTGTCTCATTGAGGAGTTCTTCAGGAAAACTTGGTTTCCTGACACAGCCACAAAGTCTATGCTTTAAATGCTGGCACCCCTCCTTGTGTGTAATTACCAGAAATGGTGGTAGAGGTAAATGGCTCCAGAACACTGAGATTTTGGCTTTGGTAAGGCTTCATGTTGTCACTTCAAGGTGAGTACCAACTACTTTGTATCCCCATGCTATTTAGCAGAGTGACAACTGGGTAGTGAATAGTCATGAACCTGGTTCTGGATATGAACACCAAGAATGTTGTATTTTCAACTGTAGTAAAAACAGTTTGAAAGTCCTATAAAGAAGGCAAATAGAATTTAAGAACTCAATACATATTGCTAATTACCAAAAAATTACACAATTTCTAGTTATTGATGATTTAAGAATCTTTGTAATAAGATTATATTCAGTGTCTCTAGCTCACCACAGTCAGAAATTTTGCTTTGAGTAATGAAGTCTCCAGGGCGTGGTGGGAGGGGGCAGCCTATGGAAATACAATACATATGGCTGGTGCTGCCTCAAACATACATAAACTGCCACTGCTTTATCAAATTGTAATATCTCTCCTTTCAAAATCTTAGACAGCTTGTGCTCACCATCTGCTCTTTGTCTGTATTCCTTCTGTGCTTTTCTTAATCTAGAAGAATGGTTCTTGAAATTCTTACAGGACTCTTTAAAACGTTTGCCACATATTTTGAGAAGCATCTGGTTGGAAGAAGTCCCACTTTCTGTATTTGTTCCCAGTTGTCTGGTGTGTGCCATGTTTCTCGTGAACCTAGTTTTGTTAACTTTCAGAGTAAATGCTTTTGCATTTGCTGCAGCACATATTTATGGTGAGACTAATAGCCCAAAGCAAGTTGTTAAGGGCTGTGCAAATGAAAGACTCTGTGTGGGGAAAACTTCATTAATTTACCTGCCATCTAATTTGCACAAGGTTACCTGGAAATTGGTGTTTGTTTTTTTTTGCTTGATGATTTCGAGATGAACCTCATCCCTTTAAGGAATCTTTGATACCTTGAATACTTGCTCAAACATCTGCTCTGGTTTCATCAGGGACACTTTAGGATAGGTATAATTCACTTAGCTTTCCTCCAACCAACAAAGCACCTACCTGTCAGTAAGACAAATTTCCAAGAAACTAAATAATGGAGAGTGTTATAAAGAATCTCTGAATCTTAAAAGGGACAGAACTTTCAATTAAGTAAGCTATGGAAATTGTTACTGGCCACTTTTTATTATTTTCATAGGTTTTTTGGGGGGGATATTAACATATATATGCTAAACATTTGAAATTTCATACAAAAAACATACAAAAAAATTAAAACCACACATAATTCCCAGAAATAATCAATAACTAACGCTTATATGATATTTACTATGTATTATAACAAGAACTGTTCTAAGGCTTTACTCATATTAAGTCCTTTAACTCTCATAATGATTTCAGTATGACACTTTCAATAGATCCCATCATTGCCTTAATAAGAGATAAGATGCCAGAATATTTGCCTACAGTCACTTGGCTAATAGGTAACAAGGCTAAGATTCAAATGTAGGCAGTGTAATTTCAGAGTCTAACTTTTAGCTGCTATGCTGTACCATCAACACTCATTTACCACTCTTGACACGTGAGATTCTTTCCAGACTGCTTTCAATCAAGTTTTTAAAACAGGGTTGAGATCAGAGTATGTTTAATTATTTGTCTTAATTTTGTTTACTTAATTAATTTTGTAACAACTTCCCTCCCACACTATTTACAGACTTATGGTAATTATTTTTCTTAGTCCATTTTGTGCTGCTATAACAGAATACCTGAGACTGGCTAATTTATAAAGAACAGAGATTTGTTTCTTATAGTTCTGGAGGCTGGGAAGCCCAAGGTTGATAGGTTTGCATTTGACAAGGGCATTCTTGCTGCATCGTCTCATGGCAGCAAGTGGAGGGGCAAAGGAGCATGCCTGTGTGAGAGAGGTTGAGAGAAGGTGAGACAGTGAGAGAGAGGGAGCCAAACTCAACCTTTTATCAGAAACCTACTCTCTCAATAATGGCATTAATTCCTTCATGAGGGCAAAGCTCTCATGACGTAATCACCTCTTGAAGGTCCCACCTCTCAACACTGTTGCCTTGGGGGTTAAAGCCATAGCATCAAACCTTAGCAGCATCTTTGGAAGAAAGACATTTTAGTTGAATAAAGCAACTGCCCCCCTACTTCATTTATCACCTATTTACAAAAACTTGCTTTGTCTACTAAGCAGTAACACAGTACAAGGGAAAGAGTATGAGTGCCAAGTCCAGTGCAAGCGAATTGGAGTAAGTGATGGCAGGTAAATCCCTTAGCCTCTTTTAGTGACAGTTTTCTCATTTATGAAATAGGTTAATGATATTGATAATTTGAAGTACAAGGTTGTCATGACTACTTGAAGATATACCTGTGAAGGGTACCTAGAAATGTATATAACTACTTGCAAATGTCAGTGATTACTTTTAATAACAGCAATAATAAATCAGCCTGTCCAAACTTGACTGACAATCTCTCAAGGCAAAGGAGGAGATCAAAGAGGTTTGTTAAAGCGATGAACATAAAACATTGTCAGGAACTATTGAAGAATACTTCAGTAATGGTGATAGATGCACTGGAAAAAAAAAATACACCCAACAGCATAAATAAGATTTTCAAGTATTTCCTTTGAGACTTTTTCAATCGAGTTTTTTTTTTCAACTTGTCATTTGGCTCCTTTCTAGTCTAAGATCAACACACTTTGCTAAATCAACTTCTTCCAACTTTCCTCACTTTAAATTTGTTACTTGCCCTTCTACCTCATTTATCCTTTGTTTTTTTTATTTGCTTACTTAATTTTTGTCTTATCTTGTCTTTGTCTCCCCTTCTCAATGTCATTGATACGTGAAGTGCTTCTATTTGTAGACAAATGAGGTCTTGGGGTTAGGGACTGGAAGCTTGCAGTAGACCTTTGAGAGATGCCTGCCCATTCCTGTTCTCTACCTCCTCACAGGACCACACCCAAGCAATTTCAGCTACAAAAGAATGGGCATTTGTTATTGCAGTCCACAGGGAAGAAGACTGAGACCCTTTGCTCCAACAGCACACTGGCATGCAAACTATAACCGTAAGAACCAACTTGATCAAATTCATTGCTTTGTAACTAACCTGGTTTAACCACTTTAAAAGTAGATAATATTCAAAATCTAGTAAAATGATAAAGAAGTTGGATTTTTTTTTTTTAAATCTCAGTTCCTTTTGAAATTGGTTGGAAATATCTGCAAAAATTGCAGGCAACATTTTATATGAAACACTCTACTCATTTCTTCAGTTTTTGCCATCTTTGGATATTGTCAGTAGTAGCTCAGCACATACTGACATGTTTTTGTATTTTCTTTTAATTTGAGGTTTGGCACTTGCATTAGGAATCTTAGCAAGCCTGAATGGCAGATCCAACTGAGGTAGAAAACCTGTCTTGTAAAGTTGTTATGGATATATCCTTGAGAATATGAGAAAAGAAAGCCTACATTCTGAGAAGATACCACGAGTCCCTGCCCACTGTTTGAATCCATGATGTCTTGCCCCAGGGAATGTACTATAGAAAATTCTGCAGTGGGTAAGTCTAGACAAAATATTTTTGGATGCTTTGAGCATGTCCCTCCAGATTAACTACTATTGCCAAGGGGTTAATTGGACACAAAGATCCCTCCCCATGAGGTTTATGAGTATGTGATATAATTCCATCTGTTTCTTGAAGCAGTTTATGGGTTTGGCAATATGAGATATTGGCCTGACAATTGTTTTAAAAAAATCCTTTTTAGCCTGATACAGGTATAATTTTTTTATAGCATCCAGATTTATTTTCTTCAACATCTAATTTTAAATTAGAAACCACTCCAGTCCTGTGTCTGGAATACAAAATTTATTCTGAATGTGAATACTGCATAGCCATCTTTTGACCAAAGAGGTGTAACTTTCATACTGTAGTGAAGGAGTAGAACTTTCTTCCTCCAATTTTATTGCTATGAGAATTGGAATGTTATACATAGTGAAAGCAGTCCTCCAGTATTTCTTGACTATACTTCCTTTGTTTCAAGGGATTGTCTATGAACTTTCTTCAGTGGATTGTAGGATCTGAGACACTCTCTTGGCTTATGTCAGCATGTATTCATTTTCCATGAATTAATTTCATACAGGTAAATCTAAGTTTAAAAAACAAAGGAAGTAAAGACAAGATTAATGGGGAAAAATTGGGAAAAGTTAGGCTACGGGAGGGTGAAAGTTTGAAAAGGGGAGAAGTCATTTCATTTCCTTGCCTTAGTTATGGAAGGGAAGAATCTGCTTCCTTCTAACCCTTCGTCACTCACAACCCTAGTTTTTAATTTTACATGAGGATCTGCCTTGGCTATCTTTATTCTCAGGTAGAGATTCCCTTCAGGTTTGCCTGCTTCAACCTCCTCTTGTTCTGGAAACATTTGGCTTATTTCCCTCGACTTTTATTTTAAGTTCAAAAGTACACGTGCAGGATGTGCAGGTTTGTTACACAGGTAAACGTGTGCCATGGTGGTTTGCTGCACACATCCCATCACCTGTGCTTCCTCCTCCTATCCCCCACCCTCTGACAGGCCCCAGTGTGTGCTGTTCCCCACCATGTGTTCATGTGTTCTTATCATTCAAATCCTACTTATAAATTAGAACATGTGGTATTTGGTTTTCTGTTCCTGTGTTAGTATGCTGCAGATAATGGCCTCCACGTCCATTCATGTCCCTGCAAATGACATGATTTCATTTTTTTATGGCTGCATAGTATTCCATGGTGTATATGTACCACATTTTCTTTATCTAGTCTGTTACTGAAGGACATTTAGGTTGGTTCCATGTCTTTGCTATTGTGAATAGTGCTGCAATGACCATACACCTGCATGTATCCTTATGATAGAATTATTTATGTTCTCCTGGGTATATACCAAGGAATGAGATTGCTGGGTCAAATCCCATTTTGCTCATTCAGTATGATATTGGCTATTTCTGTATTTAGAACTTTGAGGAATCACCACACTGTCTTCTGCAATGGTAGAACTGATTTACTCTCCTACCAATACTGTATACCCGTTCCCCTTTCTCTACAACCTTGCCAGCATCCGTTATTTTTTTGACTTTTTAATAATAGCCAGTCTGATTGGTATGAGAAAATATCTCATTGTGGTTTTGATTTGTATTTCTCTAATGATCTGTGATGTTGAGCTTTTCATGTTTTTTGGCTGCATATATGTCTCCTTTTGACAATTGTCTGTTCATGTCCTTTGCCTGCTTTTAAATGGTTTTTTTTTTTCTTGTAAATTTAAGTTCTTTGTAGATGCTGGAAGTTAGAACTTAGTTAGATGGGTAGATTGCAAAATTTTTCTCCCATTCTATAGGTTTTCTGTTCACTCTGATGATAGTTTATTTTGCTGTGAAGAAGCACTTTAGTTTAATTAGATCCCATTTGTCAAGTTTTGCTTTTGTTGCAATTGCTTTTGGCATCTTTATCTTGAAATCTTTGCCCGTGCCTATGTCCTGAATGGTACTGCCTAGATTTTCTTCCAGGGTTTTTATAGTTTTGGGTTTTACATTTAAGTCTTTAATCCATCTTGAGTTGATTTTTGTATATGGTGTAAAGAAGGGGTCCAGTTTCAATTTCTGCATATGGCTAGTCAGTTCTCCCAGAACTGATTATTCTTAAATAGGGAATCCTTCTCCCATTGCTTGTTTTTGTCAGGTTTGTCAAAGATCAGATGGTCATAGGTTGGTAGTCTTATCTGGGTTCTCTATTCCCTCTGTTGTTCCTGTACTAGTACCATGCTGTTTTGGTTGCTGTAGGCTTGTAGTAGGTTACTGTAGGATTTGATGTCAGGTAGCATGATTCCTCTAGCTTTGTTCTTTTTGCTTAGGATTGTCTTGGCTATTTGAGCTGTTTGTTCATTCCATGTGAATTTTAAAATAATTTTTTCTACTTCTGTGAAGAATTTCAGTGGTAGTTTAATGGGAATAGCATTGAATCTATAAATTGCTGTGGGCAGTATGGCATTTTCACAATATTGATTCTTCCTATCCATGAGAATGGAATTTTATTCCATTTGTTTGTGTCATCTCTGATTTCTTTAAGCAGTGGTTTGTAGTTATCCTTGAAGAGGTGCTTCACTTCCCTTGTCATCCATATTCCTAGGTATTTTATTCTTTTTGTGTTAACTGTGAATAAGAGTTCATTCATGATTTGGTTCTCAGCTTCGCTGTTATTGGTGTATAGGAACACTAACAATTTTTGTACATTGATTTTGTATCCTAAGACTTTGCTGAAGACTTTGCTGAAGCTTAAGAAGCTTTTGGCCTGAGATAATGTGGTTTTCTAGATATAAGATTATGTCATCTGCAAACAAAGGTAGTTTGACTTCCTCTCTTCCTATTTGAATACCCTTTATTTCTTTCTCTTGCCTTATTGCCCTGGCCAGAACTTCCAATATTATGCTGAATAGGAATGGCAATAGAGGGCATCTTTGTCTTCTGCCTCTTTTCAAGAGGAATGTGTCTAGCTTTTGCTCATTCACTATGATATTGGCTGTGGCTTTGTCATAGATGGACCTTATTATTTTGTGGTATGTTCCTTCAATAGTTAATAGAGATTTTTTAACATGAAGAGATGTTGATATTAAAGGCCTTTTCTGCACTCACTGAAATAATCATGTGGTTTTTGTCTTTAGCTCTCATTATGCGATGAATCACATTTATTGATTTGCATATGTTGAGCCAACTCTGCATCACAGAGATGAAATCTACCTGGTTAGGATGGATATGATTTTGCATGTGTTGCTGGATTTGGTTTGCTAGTATTTGATTGAAGATTTTTGCATTGCTGTTCATTAAGGATATTGGCCTGAAGTTTTCCTATCTTGCTGTATCTCTGCTAGGTTTTGGTATGCAGATGATGCTGGGCTCATAGAAGGAGTTAGGGAGGAGTCCCTCTTTTTCGATTTTTTGTAACCATTTCAGTAAAAATGGTACCAGCTCTTCTTTGTACCTCTGGTAGAATTCAGCTGTGAATCCATCTGATCTTGGGCTTTTTTTTTTGGTTGGTAGGCTATTTATTACTGCCTCAATTTTAGAACTCATTATTAGTTTATTCAGGTATTCAATTTATTCCTGGTTCAGTCTTGGGAGGGTGTATGTTTCCAGGTATATATTCATTTCTTCTAGATTTTCTAGTTTATGTGCATAGAGATGTTTATAGTATTCTCTGATGGTTGTTTGTATTTCTGTGAGGTCAGTGGTAATACTCCCCTTATCATTTCTAATTGTGTTTATTTGATTCTTGTCTCTTTTCTTCTTTATTAATTTAGCATCTATCTATTTTTATTAATTTTCCAAAAAAAACAGCTCTTGGATTTGTTAATTTTTAAAAGAGTTTTTTTGTGGCTCTCTCTCTTTCAGTTCCACTCTAATCTTGGTTATTTCTTGTCTTCTGCTACCTTTGGGATTTGTTTGCTCTTGGTTCTCTAGTTCTTTTAGTTGTGATGTTAGGTTGCTAATTTGAGATCTTTCTAGCTTTTTGATGTGGTCCTTTAGTGCTATAAATTCCCCTCTTAAAACTGCTTTAGCTGCCTCCTAGAGATTCTGGTTCATTGTGTCTTTGTTCTCATTAGTTTCAAAGAACTTCTTGATTTCTGCCTTAATTTCATTATTTACTCGAGTCATTCAGGAGCAAGTTGTTCAATTTCCATGTAGTTTTGTGGTTTTGAGTGAATTTCTTAATCTTGAATTCTAATTTCATTGTGCTGTGGTCTGAGAGACTGTCTTGTATTATTTTAGTTTTTTTTGCATTTGCTGAGGAGTGTTTTACTCCTGATAATGTGATCAATTCTGGAGTAAGTGCTGTTGGGTGAAGAGAATAATGTATATTCTGTTGTTTTGGGGTGGAAAGTTTTGTATATATCTATTAGATCCACTGGATCCAGAGCTGAGTTAACTCCTCAATATCTTTGTTAATTTTCTGTCTCGGTGATCTGTCTAATATTGTCAGTGGACAATACAGTCTCCTACTATTATTGTGTGGAAGTCTAAATCTCTTCGAAGGTCTCTGAGAACTTGATTTGTAAATCTGGGTGGTCCTGTATTGGGTGCATCCATGTTTAATATAATTAGCTCTTCTTGTTGAATTGAATCCTTTTCCATAATGCTCTTCTTTATCTTTTCTCATCTTTGTTGGTTTAGAGGCTGTTTTGTCAGAAACTAGAGTTGCAACCCATGTTTTTTTGTTTGTTTGTTTTTTCCATTTGCTTGGTAAATTTTCCTCCATCCCTTATTTGTAGTCTGTTGTGTCTTTGCATGTGAGATGAGTCTCTTAAAGAAAGCATGCTGATGGGTCCTGGCTCTTTATTTAGCTTGCTAGTCTATGTCTTTTAATTGTGCTATTTACCCCATTTCTATATATATGGTTAGTATTGTTATGTGTCAATTTGATCCTGTCATCATTATGCTAGGTGGTTATTTTCAGACTTGTTTATGTGGTTGTTTCATAGTATCACTGGTCTGTGTATGTCAGTGTGTTTTTGCAGTGGCTGGTAACAGTTTTTCCTTCCATATTTAATGCTTCCTTCAGGGGCTGTTACAAGGCAGGTCTGATGGTGATGAATTCCTTCAGCATTTGCTTGTCTGAAAAAGATCTTATTTCTTCTTCACTTATGAAGCTTAGTTTCACCATATATGAAATTTTGGTTTATAAATTATTTTCTTAAGAATGTTGAATATTGGCCTCCAATCTCTTCTGGCTTGTAGGGTTTCTGCTGACAGGTCTTCTGTTAGTTTGATGGGATTCCCTTTGTAGGTGACCTGGACTTTCTCTCTGGCTGCCCTTAACATATTTTATTTCATTTTGACCTTGGAGAATGTAATAATTATGTGTCATGGGGTTGATCTTCTTACGGAGTATCTTACTTAGGTTCTCTGCATTTCCTAAATTGGAATGTTGGCCTCTCTTGCTAGGTTGGGGAAGTTCTCCTGGATGATGTCCTAAAGTATGTTTTTCTACTTGGTTCTATTCTCCTCATCTCTTTCAGGTACCCCAATCCATCATAGGTTTGATCTCTTTTCATAATCCCATATTTCTTAGAGGTTTTCTTCATTCCTTTTCTTTTTTCTCTATTCTTGTATGCTTATCTTATTTCAGAAAGATAGTCTTCAAGCTCTGAGATTCTCTGCTTAGTCTATTCTGCTATTAATACGTGTGATTGCATTGTGAAGTTTTTGTAGTGTGTTTCTCAGCTCAGGTCAGTTATGTTCCTCTCTAAACTGGCTATTTTGGCTGTCAGCTCCTGTATTGTTTTATCATGATTCTTAACTTCCTTCCATCGGGTTACAACATGCTCCTTTAGCTCAGTGAAGTTTGTTATTACCCACCTTCTGAAGTCCTCTTCTGTCCTTTTAGCTATCTCAACCTCAGCCCACTTTTAAGCCCTTGCTGGAGAGGTGGTATGGCCATTTGGAAGAGAAGGGGAACTCTGCTTTTATGAGTTTTCAGTTTTTGTGTTGATTCTTTTTCAGTTTTTGGGCTTATCTACCTTTGGTCTTTGAGGTTGCTGACTTTCAAATGGGGTTTTGTGAGGTCTTTTTTGTCAATGTTGTTGTTGTTTTCTATTTATTTGTTTGTTTTTCTGTTAACAGGGAATTCCTCTATAGAGACACTGTGGTTTTCTGGAGGTCCACTCCAGACCCTAGGGGCCTCAGTTTTTCCTGTACCTGGATGTATCACCAGCGAAGCCCGCAAAACAGCAAAAAATGGTAGTCTGCTCCTTCCTCTAGAACCTCTGTCTCAGGGAGGTATTGACATATTGCCACCCTAAATGCACTTGTAGGAGGTGTCTGGAGACCCCTGTTGGAAGATCTCACCCAGTCAGGAGGAACAGGATCAGTGACCCACTTAAAGAAGCATTTTTACTGCTTTTTGGTAGAGCAGGTGTGCTGTGTTGGGCTCTCCAGGGCTCATAGGCTAGACTGACTGAGAAACTCGAACAGCCAAGATGTTGGCCTGCCCCATTCCCCCTTCCCTCCAGCACTCCATCCCAGGAGAAATTGGAACTCTGTTGGCCATAGAACATGAGCAGAGGTGGTTCAAGGCCCCAGCTGGGAGATCTTACCTGGAAGGAGGAATTGATTGAGGTCCCGCTTAAAGAAGTCGAGCCACAATCTGGCAAAGCAGTTGTGCTGTACTGGGGGAACCCTTTCTTGTCTGAACTCTTTGGACTCTCCAAAGCTGTCAAACTAGAATAGCTGAGTTGACCAAACAGCACAGATGATGACCTGCCCCTCAGAGGGGATCCATCCCAGTGAGAGATCAGAGCTCCATTTGTAGAAAACTCACAAGAGTGGCTGAAGCCCCATAGGGAGGTCCTGCCCAGTAAGGAGGAATGGATTGGGTTCCCACTTAAAGAAGCAGTCTGGCCATGCTCTGGCAAAACAACTGTGCTGTGTTGAGGGGGACCCTTCCTCATCTGGACCATTTGGACTCTCCAAAGCCAGTGGGCTGAAACAGCTGAGTCGACTGGATGGCAGAGGTGGTGGCTGCACCTCCCCTCAGAAGTTCCATTCCATCTCAGGAAGACTCCACTCTGTTGCTGTTGGCTGCCTGGAATTCTAAGCCAGTGGGTCTTACCTTGTGAGATGCTATGGAAGTGAGGACCACAGAATGATGCTCCTTGGCTCCCTGATTTGGCCCATTTCGTAGGGGTATGTACAGACCTCTTGCGTTGCCTAAGTTGCAGGCACATTTGTTGGGAATCCCCGAGCCAGGGTATGTGAAGCTCCTGGGTCTCTGTGTGTGCCTGAGCATCTGCTCTACCAAGACTCCACACAGCTCTGTGTGTCAGACCCCAGGCCCTGATGGCATGGGTTCACAAGAGGATCTCCTGATCCATGGGTTTCAAAGATCCATGGGAGAAGCATGGTTTCCTGGGTGGGGTCACTCACTGCTTCCCTTGGCTGGGGGTGAGGGTTCCTTTGACTCCATGTTGCTCCCAGATGGGCCACTGTTCCCCTCTGTCTGCTTTCTTCATTCTCCGTGGGTTGCATTGTTGGCCTAATCAGTCCCAATGTGAGGATCTAGATATTTCAGTTGCAGGTGCTGTATTCACTCACCTCTTTTGTTCCTCTTGTAAGTGCTGTAGACCACAGCTGCTTCTAATCAGCTATCTTAGTCAACTCCCTGCACCATTTGGCTTTTTATCATGACTTCTCTTTGGTCACAATAGGTCTATGTAAGATAAGATTTCAGATGATAAATCTTTGTTCTGACTGGGATTCCCTTTAAATTTTATTTCTAATTTAATAATTTCAGTTGGCTTCACTTACCACCATTGCTGTCAAAGGGCTCTGTTCCTGCAAATCTACACCAACTACCTGGGAAGCTTGCTATCTAGACCTAAATCAACTTTTAGGCTTCACTTACATGCAGAGGGATATTGAAAATGCATGAATCATTAAACTCTCAGAGAAACAAAACTGTTAGGCCAGTTGGCTACGCTCCGTGTTCACCTGCATTTCTATTCAGAACATTCTTCTAGCTCTCCATCATCTCCCGCAAATTTCTTTCTCATTAGCCGTCACTGGTCTGCATGTCCTTTAAATTTCACCTTAGTTCCCTGCTCTTCCCTAGCTCCCCTTTTGAGATGGCAGCTTGATTTCAGACTGTTGTGCTGGGTCTTGCTTAATATCCCTTTTAGGTGGTGTTTTTTAAAATACCTCCATGAAAAGGCCACAAAGCCAGGAGACTAATGATAGCTTTGGTTTCCTCACAACTTTAGATACCAATTGAATATGTGTTCTTTTGCTGGTTAACTAACAAATATAGAGTTGACAGTCATATGGCAGGGTTTTGACTCTAGATTAAAGTGATGATCTACTCAGGGCACTGATTCTATGTGATCAGCTGCATCTGGTTTGAGCAGGCAGTAAGCTTTCATGTGGCGGGAATTTTCATATGGCCCTTATCCATTATACTGACTGGCATGCATAATGTCAATTGAATGGCTTCTGAATGAGTAAACACACATTGGGGACAGTTTGAGGGCATATGTAGAACTTTAGACTCACTCTGCATTCTATCAAAAGCTCAACTATGAATTCATAAGAAGATAAAATTAAAGTTTCAACCCAGGAAAAACTGTTATATGTCAGACATCAAAGTGACTATGAAACAGATCTCTATATGTGACGTTATAATTGTATTGAAATTATACCCGGGATTTAATTTTTATAGGTATTACTGAGTGATGACACAGAGAGGCCAGTGCTGTTGAAGAAGATTTTTGTTACATTTCCCGAGAGAGAGGGACATGCCACACCTTGCAGAGCCACAGGGGAAGCATTAGGTTTTGGTCAAGAGGCAGAAGTAGGTGCAAGGGGAGAGCTTGTGCCAGAGCTTTTATTGGGGTTTCTTCAGGAAAGGCAAGGCTGAGCAGAATAAATGGTTTAGGCTAGTTTGTATAATGACAATAGGTCAGCAGGCTCTGTTGTATAGAAGTGTAGTTGTCTGGTACCTAACCTTGGGTGATTTAGGGCAGGGAAAATAATGAGTTCCAAGTAAGTTGTTTACTATCTTTAGAAATAACCTAGCCCTGAAAAAAGCAATTTCTTCCTAGTTCACTAGGCGGCTCCTTAAGATGTTAAAATATCATAATATACAGAATGTTTTTAAAAATATTAATATAATAATAAAAATGGTTGCTCACCAGTTCTATGATTCTTACCAAATAAAAGATGAAAAAAGAGATCAGGAACTAAAGGATATTAGTTTGGAAACAAAACCATTACCATAAAGTGATACTTCCCTTGCCTCAGCACACATGCACAAAGTGGAAGGATTAAAGAGTTCAGCTTTCTTTTCTTCAAGCATAATGAAGAGAGTTCCCTAACCCCTTCATGGGCAGGAACTGGAGTACAGGGGCACCGGCAGGGGTGAACTTCACTCACTTGACCTTCTGTGCCCCATCACTCATGGAGGGGGAGCACAGGTAAGAGGGTACAGGAGCTTGGGCAAGGACTTTTAGGTGCTGGCAAGAGTGAACTCCATACGAGCCCCACAACAGCAATGTCTAGGAGAGGGTGTCTCTGAAGCCCCAGAGGGAGTGTTACAGTGCCCTTTAGCTTTACCATCTGTAGATGGCTTAAGTGAAGGGTCAATGAAGCTCAATGAAGGGTCAGTGTGACAGCCCTTTGGACCCACACTTGTGGCACCCAAGTTCTTGTCTGGTGTCCAGGAGGAATGAGGTTACATAAACGAATTGAAGGTGGTAAATGTAGGGGATTTTATTGCCAATGGAAGTGGCTCTCAGTGGGAAGGGGAGCAGAAAAGGGGACAAAGTGGAAAGGTAATCTTTCCTAGAAGTCCAGCCATCACTGGCCAGACTTCTCTCTGAAGCTATACCATCGAGCTGTCCCTCTGAGGTCAAGCTGCTTTTCTCTGATGTACAACCATAGTCTCCCACGTCCAGCTGCTTCTCCTCTTCTCTTCTTCCCTGCCGGCTGAGCCTGGGGTTTTATGGGCACAGGATGGGGGTTGGGTGACCATGGGTGTTTTGGAAAAGACAACATTCAAGCAGGAAAACAGGGATGTCAGTGCTCACTTTGGGCCACAGTATTAGGCTTTTCAGCTTAAGGGTGGGGCTCTTGCCGGGAACTCACCTTCCCAGAATTTCTCTGCCTCCTGTCCCTCTCAGAGAGATGCTACAAGATACCTCTTGGGAGCTTGCTGATGGCATTCACAGAATACTGGTGCCAGACTTATGTCTGAGCAAACTAAAGCATCCTGTGGCCAGTTTGTTGGTACAAAGAAATGAGTGGACTTTGCTGTGGAGCATATACAGGACAGACAGAAAAGATAGCAAGGATGATATCGTCTTAGCTCCTGTCCAATGGAGCTATCTGGAAAAGAGTAGGTCTCTAGTTGTGAGAAGTTCCAGGTGAGCCCTGAATTCCTAGGGGCTGAAGAATGAGTTTCAAGGTGTTACCAAAAATAGACATACATCTGCCCAGACCAATAGAACTGCAGGAGAGGGAACCTGAGTGATGGAAGCTGCCAAAGTGTCCTCAAATCTCCACTGAAAAAAGAGCTTCGAATATCTGCCAGTCCTAGGGAGCCTGAAGGCAGCTTTTGAGAATATCTGTTCAAAAAACGCTTTATTTATTTCTTAAAACTTCTTCTTTTCCCTATTTACCCTGAAATATTTCCCTATTTAACCAGAAATTGTTAGCAAGCTATGCAAGATGGAGATTGAGTACAGAAAAGTAGAGAAACATCATTTCTCTCCATTTCTACTGCAAGTTTCTAACACAAAGCATATTAGAAACCTAGTTCTGATTAACTTCCTGGCAGAACATTTTTAATTTCTGATTTAAGGCTATGTTTTTGATTTAAATTGACTGTATCATTGTCTATTCTCTAAAAGCCAGCCGAAAAGTAATGAGACCTGCCCAAGTTTTCATCAAGGGATGGGATAAAAGCAACAGAGGGCAGACCACGGTGGCTCACACCTGTAATCCCAGCACTTTGGGAGGCTAAGACGGGCAGATCACCAGAGGTTAGGAGTTCAAGACCAGCCTGACCAACATGGAGAAACTCCATTGTCTCTACTGAAAATACAAAATTAGCCAGGAATGGTGGTGCGTGCCTGTAATCCCAGCTACTCGAGAGGCTGAGGCAGGAGAATCACTTGAACCCAGGAGGCAGAAGTTGCAGTGAGCCGAGACTGCACATTGCATTCCAGCCTCGGCAACAAGAGCAAAATTTCATCTCAAAAAAAAAAAAAAAAAAAAAGAAAAAGAAAAAGCAACAGAGGACACAAGGAAATATTCTGCAACATAAAATAGCTACAGTCCCTTAACAGAGCTGAGAAAAAACACATATTTGAAAAGATATGCCATGGTGAAGAGAAGAAACTTGTAGAAATTTCTGTTTTGTGTTTTTAATTTAAAAAATCAAGAAAATACTATCTTTTTGAATGCAAAATATTCTTTGAAAAAAACAGTAAGTTGGGATATAGGTTAAGAGGGCTAAGAAACCAGTGAATCCACTGAATAATCATGGAATTAAAATATCAAAGAACATATGAAGAACCACATTCACATGGCAGAAAACAGAATCACAGAGATAGAGGACTAACTTGAAGAATACTGAGGAGAGAGAGCAACAATGGCTGTGGTTAATAAGTCCTTTGTGAACACAAAACACATTACAGAGGAAGAAACTGAGACTTGGCAAGGTCACCAAGCATGCCCAGGCAAACAGCCAGTCAGGGACATAGCAGAACCCAAACTCACATCTGTCAGACTCCAAAACATGTCTGTTTACCATTACACTGTGCTAAATACAAGGACGTGACAATATTTAGATCTGAAGGAGAGTAAATGAAGGGCCAACTAGCAGACAAAAGGGGTTTAAAGGGAAAAATGCAGAACAAATTGAACATTAAAAAAACGTAAAAATAGAATAGTATAGTTTGAAGTCAGGTAGCGTGATGCCTCCAGCTTTGTTCTTTTTGCTTAGGATTGTCTTGGCTATACCAGTTCTTTTATGAAATTTAAAGTAGTTTTGTCTAGTTCTGTAAAGAAGGTGAATGGTAGCTTGATGGGAATAGCATTGAATCTATACATTACTTTGGGCAGTATGGCCATTTTCACAATATTGATTCTTTCCATCCTGAGCATGGGATGTTTTTCCATTTGTTTATGTCCTCTCTTATTCCCTTGAGCAGTAGTTTGTAGTTCTCCTTGAAGAGGTCCTTCAGATCCCTTGTAAGTTGAATTCCTAGGTATTTTATTTTCTTTGTAGCAATAGTGAATGGGAGTTCACTCATGATTTGGCTCTCTGCTTATCTATTGTTGGTGTATAGGAATGTTGGTGATTTTTGCACATTGATTTTGTATCCTGAGGCTTTGCTGATGTTGTTTATCAGCTTAAGGAGTTTTGGGGCTGAGATGATGGGGTTTCCTAAATACACAATCATGTTGTCTGCAAACAGACAATTTGACCTCCTCTTTTCCTATTTGACTATCCTTTATTTCTTTCCCTTCCTGATTACCCTGGCCAGAACTTCCAATACTATGTTGAAAAGAAGTGGTGAGAGAGGGCATCCCTTTCTTGTGTTGGTTTTCAAAGGGAATGCTTCCAGCTTTTGACCATTCAGTAAAATATTGGCTATGGGTTTGTCATAAATAGCTCTAATTACTTTGAGATACATTCCTATACTCCAAGGCTACAGTAACCAGAACAGCAAGGTACTGGTACCAAAACAGATATTTAGACCAATGGAACAGAACAGAGGCCTCAGAAATAACACCACATCTCGACAACCAGCTGGTCTTTGACAAACCTGACAAAAACAAGTAATGGGAAAGGATCCCCTATTTAATAAATGGTGCTGGGAAAACTGGCTAGCCATATGCAGAAAACTGAAACTGGACCCCTTCTTTACACCTTGTGCAAAAATTAACTCAAGATGGATTAAAGACTTAAATGTAATACCGAAAACCATAAAAACCCTAGAAGAAAACCTTGGCAATACCATTCAGGACGTAGGCATGGGCAAATAGTTCATGACTAAAACACCAAAAGCAAATGCAAGAAAAGCCTAAATTGACAAATGGGATCTACTTAAACTAAAGAGCTTCTGCACAGCAAAAGAAACTATCATCAGAGTGAACAGGCAATCTACATAATGGGAGACAAAGTTTGCAATCTATCCTTCTGACAAAGGACGAATAACCAGAATCTACAATAAACTTAAACAAATTTACAAGAAAAAAACAACCCGACTAAAAAGTGATCAAAGTATATACACAGACACTTCTCAAAAGAAGGCATTAATGTGGGCAACAAACATGAAAAAAAGCTCATCACTGGTCATTAAAGAAATGCAAATCAAAGCCACAGATGCCATCTTACACCAGTTAGAATGGCAATCATTAAAAAGTCAGGAAACAGATGCTGGAGAGGATGTGGAGAAACAGGAATGCTTTTACACTGTTGGTGGGAGTGTAAATTAGTTCAACCATTGTGAGCGATAGTGTGGCAATTCCTTAAGGATCTAGAACCAGAAATACCATTTGGCCCAGCAATCCCATTATTGGGTATATACCCAAAGGATTATAAACCATACACACATACGTTTATTGCAGCACTATTTACAATAGCAAAGACTTGGAACCAACCCAAATGCCCATCAGTGATAGACTGGATAAAGGAAATGTGGCAAATATACACCACGGAATACTATTAAGCCGTAAGAAATAATGAGTTCATGTCCTTTGCAGGAACATGGATGAAGCTGGAAACCATCATCCTCAGCAAACTAACGCAGGAACAGAAAACTAAACACTCCATGTTCTCACTCATAACTGAGTGTTGAATAATGAGAACACGTGGAATCGGGGAGGGGATCATCACACACCGGGGCCTGTTGGCAGGTTGGAGGAAAGTGGAGGGTGAGCATTAGGACAAATACCTAATACATGCAGGGCTTGAAACCTGGATGACGGATTGATGGTGCAGCAAACCACCATGGCACGTGTGACAAACCTGCATGTTCTGCTTATGTATCCTAGAACTTGAAGTAAAATTTAAAAATATATATATAATAGAACAAAGCTTTTCTGAACTAGATAAAAAGTTAATTCTCCAAATGAAATGATCTTATCCAGCTAGAGCATTGGGCAATTGATCTAAAACAAATAACTGTTTCTTTATACAGAAGTGGGGGTGAGAAAGCTGAAAATAAAATAGTTAAAGAATTGGCAAAAATGGTAGTGTTTCCTTCTGTTAAACACGTGGTGAGACAACTATTCCTATTCATGGAAATATCAGGTAATATATAAATTATTGATGCTAAGAAAATAATCTAATATGCAGACATGAAATCATGTAAGGAAGGCAGACATTAATTTTATAATCAGAAAAGATATTAAATATATAAAAATTTTTAAATGTAAGCAGAATTAAAATAATATTTTAATATTTAGTGTAGATTATTAAAATATAAAAAATACTTGCTTCCTATTCATAGAGCCTCGTATCTCAGGCTTTTTTTTTCATTGGTGGAAAATATTGTAGTATCCCCACAAAAATTCTAATAGAAAACTCTAAACACATTTGACATATAAACTAACAAACAGAGTAGGCCTGTGTTGAGGTTGGCAATATTCTTTGAATTCTTTGAGGTAACCCTAGAGAAGCAGGATAGGACAACAGGTGGGGGCTGCTCTCTAAGACAGAAGAGGTGAGTTCTACTGTAGTTCTGCTATTTATGTCTTATCTTGTGCAAGTCAGTTTGTCTCTAAACCATATACCTAGTCCAGGAGACCCACAGTAAATATTTCTTGCCCAAGTCACTTGGCAAAGCCACGTAAGTATTAAGTGTTGGAACAAGGAAGGCTTTGTGGAGCCAGGATGCCTGGAAGATAATCAGAACATTTAGAAAAGCAGGAAATTCCAATTAGAGGGAACAGTGAGAAGAAAAGGAATGGAGTTTAGACAACATGGGAAAGAGGCTTTTCCTAGCCAGTACAGACAGAATATAGACAATAGAATAATATGTCGCCTTTTTTTTTTCTTTTTTCTTTTTTAGATGGTGTCTCATTTGGTTGCTCAGGCTGCAGTCTTGTGCAATCACAGATTACTGCAGCCTCAACCTTCTGGGCTCAAATGATCCTCCAGCCTCAGCCTCAGCCTCCTGAGTTAATAGAGTTACAGGTGTGCACCCCCATGCCAGATAATATGATTTGTTCTTTGTAGAGACAGGGTCTCCCTAAGTTACTCGGGCTAGTCTTGAACTTTTGGGCTCAAGTGGTCCTCCTGCTTCAGCCTCTCAGAGTGCTAGGATTACATGTGTGAGCCACTGTGCCTGGCTGACAATATAATATCTCAGCTTTCCATAATGATCTATAGTTTTATAATCTAATTAGCTATACATATTCTTATTTGGCCCTCCTGAAGATCTTAGAAGTTTGGAAGAACTGGTTTCATCATTTTCCAAATAAAATGACTGATGGACAAGCAATATTAGATATTCTTTTCTAAGCAAGTAGAAGTTCAGGATATTAAGTTAGTCAACTCATAGTAATTTGATGGAAGATAATGAAAACAATAAAAACCAGTTTAAACTCAGCATTAAAGTAATGGAAATTCAGTGTCAAATCCCAGAGGAATGATTGACAGAGGAGGAAGTAATATAGGTTTACATAAAAAGTATTTACATACTGAGGCTGGATAATGGTAAATGAAAACAATCCTGGGCCAGGTGCAGTGGCTCATGTCTATAATCACGGCACTTTGGGAGGCTGAAGAGGATGGATCACCTGAGGGCAGGAGTTCAAGACCAGCCTGGCCAATATGGTGAAACCCCATCTCTAGTAAAAATACAAAAAATTAGCTGGGTGTGGTGGCAGGTGTCTGTAATCCCACCTACTCGGGCGGCTGAGGCAGGAGAATCGCTTGAACCCAGGAAGCGGAGGTTGCAGTGAGCCAAGATTGAGCCATTACACTCCAGCCTGGGCAACAAGAGCAAAACTCTGTCTCAAAAAAAAAAAAAAAAAAGAAGAAGAAGAAGAAAAGAAAAGAAATAAAAAGAAAAAAGAAAAAAAAATCCCCAAACAGCATTTTCAAAACTGGGCGGCAAATTTGTTTCCCACAGTTCAGAAAGCATGAATGAAACAATTAGAATCATTCAAAGAGGAAATTGACTTGGCAATGTTCCAAACCTTAAAGGTTGATGATAATGGGCGATTTCTCTTCTACTTCAAAGCAAGACCACACCTCAACCATTTTATACAGATAAAAATTTTCTCCAAGAAGACATTAAGAAATTTCTAAACCTTATACACTTCAAACAAGTCTTTGTTGGGCCAAGATGGATCGCAATAATCTGGAGTCTGTCTTTTATGGCTGAACTCAGCCTGAGGATTTCAGAAACCAGCTCAGATTATGGTTAATGTTGGATACCAGAACTCTGTCTAACTAAGAGGGTCCTGGTGGAAGCTTCAGAGCAAGGCAGGCTGGACCTTATCTCTGGTTCCTATAGGCACAACTGTCTTTTGCATATTTATAAGGACAGCCTCAGGTAACTGAGGCCCTCTTTTTCCTAGTCAAGGACTCATCCACCCACTTGAAAGGTATTTTAGACATCTGAGACAAATGTGCAGTTGTTTAATTCCACAACTTATCAGAGAATGTCAGGCAGTGTAAACATATTTTGAAAATGTTTATTTATTTAAATACATATACATTTGCACTTGTAGAAAAGTGTTACTAAAAGTCAAATAAGTTTTTTTTTGAGTTTTAATAATGTAAATATGCCTACCTATACACAAAAACTGCACACTGTAAGGTTATTCTTGTAAGGATATTGCCGAGTTCAAAATGAGGAAACTGAGGCCAGCACGAGACAAATTAAATTCCAGTTTATTTAGCTCCCGGGCGAGGTTCTGTGGCCCCGGGAGAGGGAGAGAGAGAGAGGGGCCAGAGAAATCGCTCCCGGCCATTCTGGGCGTGGGGTTTTGTAGGGGGTAAGGGCAGTAGATTGGTCAGTGGGGAAACAAAGCATGGGTAACTGCATTGGTCATAGAAAGAGTGGACCTGGACTTGGCAAGTTGCCATTGACAGCCCAGCAGAGGTACCCACAGGTGGGCTGGGGCAGGTAATAGATTGACCAGTGAGGAAACAAAGTATGGGCACCTGTATTGGTCAGACAGAGAGACTGGACCCGGACTTGGCGAGCTGCCATTGGTCAGGCTCTCGGCGGGATTTTTGAATTTTGGGCTGACAGCATGATTTAGTGCTGAGTGTGGGACTAGGGGTGGAATGCAGGAGTGGGTGTGGGGAGCCCGCAAGGAGAAGGCAGGCGCTGAGTAGGACGTCCGGCCTCTTGATAACAGTGTTATCAGGTGCGGAGAAGGTGGGTATTGTCCATCCAGCTCCCGGCGAGGCTATCGGCCTTACACCTTTCACAAATCAAGGGGTCAGCATCCTCATTTTACAAATTTGCCATCTAACTGGCCATTGGCTTTTCTCTGCGGGGTTCTTTCATCTTTGAAAGGATTATGTAACAATGAATTTTTCCCTCTCATTTGTATCTTTCCCTATCCTATATAATCATCAAAGTGTCCCCGTGCTTTACTGTGATACTCCAGGAACAAGGCAATTGTTGATCTCCTCATTCCTAGTGTATATAGGGGCATGATTTTGGCAACTGATAAACTGTGCATCTATGCTGTCAACAATTCTATGTCAAAGGAGTCTGATTACTGAAACAAACGTACAAACTAAACAATGAAGTTCATTGCAGTGCTAGGTTTCTCTCTTAGATTGCGAGGGGAAAGCAATCTAAGCTTTGGCTTTCCTAGATAACTATGTGGTCTATACTTTGCCCAATGTGAAGCTTTTTTCCTCCCTTTTTGCCACCTCCTGATGCGAGCAGGCCCCTGCTGGGCCTTGAGAACAATTCATCAGACCTGACGGGGACAATGACCACCTTCGCTGACCTGTGGCAGGAAGCAGAGCTGCTCGTGGCCATCAGCTTTTCTCTCTTCCTGCCCTTTTGGGGAGGTGAGGAGGGGCAGAGGCTGTGGCTCTATACAAAAGCTAAGGGAATCCCCTGCCTTTCCATTCTCCGGGCCCCTACCAGCTCCCATATACTTACATTGTACATTGAGAGTAAATTCACTTCATGGTGCTTGGTTTTTAATAAAGGGGACAGCATACTTCACCACCTGTTAGTTCAACTGAAGTAGAATTCAACTAGTCTGGACACTTACGTGAGAGCATTTCATGGAAAACTGCCACCTCTTTTTCAGCTACAGGAACACTAGATATTCTAATCAACCTGAAGTAAACAACTAAAATGCCAGATTATAAATATTTAAAAATATGCTTAGATTACTGTTGAACTAACATGGGCGGCAGGGGGGTCAGCGGAAGGCATGCAAATAGGCCAAAAAAAATAAAAAGCAAAAACTCTGGGAAGTTAAACTCAGCTTCTATTCTGGGAAGTTCTACAGAACCCTGGAGAGCTTGATCTTCTGCTTTGATGAGATCAAGCCCGGAGCCTGCAAAGGTGAGAAGTCCAGATGCAGGCCTCCTTTAAATTGGAGTTCCAGAGGGCCCAGTCCTCAGTGTAAGAGTGAAGGAGAAATAAGCCCCTGGCACAGAGCCGGCAGCAAGGAATCCTATTTTTATCTCGGGACTGGATGTATTGGAAAAAAACAAATCACCCTGAGAATGAAAAGTGTAATTTCCTCTTCTCTGGTGTGTGCAGTAAAATCCTCAGACCAGAGGTAGAGAAGAAAGGAGAACCCCTAGGGTTCAATCTGGGGAAAAAACCTCAAGGGCTGAATTTAATTTAAAGTGATCCCAGGTGAGGTGATAATTAAAGTGATCCCCAGGCTTCAGGAAGAAACAAATGCAGGTCCTGTCTGAAAGAATGTGATTTCAGCCAAAGCCTCAGAGAATTCTGACAGATAAAGGGACAAATAAGAAGAGCACCTCCCGATAAGAAATCACAAGATACAATAAAAACAGTGAAAAGTCAGGGGACAAAATGAGAAGATAACTGCAATACATTCTTGACAAAGGATTACTATCCAGAAAACATCTATGTTTAAAACTGCTGCAAATCAACAAGAAAAAGATAATACAAACAGAAAAACAGGCAAAGGACACCAACAGGCATTTCACAAGAGGAAAAACTCAAATGGTCTGCAAGTGGCCGAAAAGATGCTCAACCTCAACGGTAATCATGAATGTGAAAATTAAACTTCAAGATACTATTATATACCCAGCAGGCTGGCAAAAATTAAAAACCCAGAAAATACTAAGCATTGGTGAGGGTATGAAGACAGGAGCATTCCACCAATGTTAATCAGAATATAAACCGGTATACCTATGTTGAAAAATTGCCATTCCCTAATATATGTCCTCTCCTAAACATCCTAGAAAAACCCTTGCACCAGAATGTCCACAGGAACACTCTAATAGCAAAAGAAAATTAGGAAGAACCCACATGTCCATCATGAACACTAGAACGTATAAACACACTGTGGTATATTCCTACAATCAAATTCTACGATGAATGAGAGAGAAGAGTTAACTGTTTATCCCTTGCAGGCTGGCCTCCCAGGAAAGGAGTTGGCCCCTTACAAGGTTCCATGCAATCTAACCATTAGTGCCTAAGACACTGATCAATTACAAGGTTTGGACCCCAGCCCTTTCATTATGTCAGAGGAAGGGCTGATGCTTCTCCAGCCATGAACACAATGCAGTTAAATCCAGCTGCTGGCTGACCACATCAAATAATTGCAGCAGCAAAAGTTAGACCCTAGAGCCCTGATCACAGCGGGAGGAGGAGCTGTGCTTCCTAATCATGCAGCTTAAAAGCCCGATAGCCCAATGCCAGGATCCCTCTCCCAGAGTGCAACGTCCTAGAATGAATGGCCACGCAGGACCGGCACATCCGCAGCTATTCCTACTTTCAATAAATGCTGTCACAGTACCCTGGTGTGCGTTCCGTTTGGCCATTTTCCTTTGTTTTCCCAATAGCGAATGAACCGGGGCTACGCATGTAAATACAGGTAAATCTCAAGCATGATGCTGAGAAGATGAAATCAAAGAAACTAGATTGAATGACTTCACCTATATAAAGTTCAAACATCAGTTCCCAAAGCCCCAGTGTAGTAGTAAAATTTTACAGAAAAACAAAGGAATTCTCAGCACCAATTTCAGGGTAGTGGTTTTCTCTGCAGGGGTAGGGAGGGATGCATTCATTGAAGAACACACCGATGGCCCCTAATGCTTGCTTCAGCTGGCTGGTGGATACAAAGATGTTTATTATTCTTTAAACTGTACAGGTACATTTTAGACACTTTGGGGTGAATATTTCAGAAAACTTTTAACTTCCGGGCCTGCCTTCCTACAATCTGCTGGGCCTGTCTCCGACCACAGCACTGCTCCTACTTCCCCAGCTGCCTGTTCCCTCAAACCTGACTTCTCACCCCTCCTTACAGCCGTCACCACGCAGGGGGGCTGCCAGCACCTCTGCTCACACCTGCCACCCCTATTCTGTTCCTCTGTCCTATGTCCACCTAGGGGACTTCCACTCTGAAATGCGGCTGTCACCTCCCCCAGGTCCCCCTGACTTCCTAACAGCTGCACACCCGTCCTCTGCGCTGGCACCTCTATCAGAACTCTAGCGCCACATTTGTATTGCTGTTTACTCCTGCCTGCGTGCCCGGATTATGTTCCAGCCACTTTGTGTCAACAGCCTTAGGTTTACTGATGCAACAGAAGGCAGTCAGACCAAGCCTTAGCTGTCAAGGACCACCATGACCCTGCCTACCCGTCAATACAGTTAAATCTCAAGGACAATGCCAGTGCAGGCAGAGCAGGGAAAATACATGGTAGTCAAGATTTACAGAGTGCCTTGTCTCTACATGTAACAGTTCACTTAATTCTCAAGAGCCCTACAAAGGAGGCACCAGGAACTTATTTTTCAGAAGAAGCTGAGACATAAAGACACACATCACAGAAAGGTGTACAGCTGGGATTCAAACCTGGGCTGCTGGCTCCAGAGCCTGCATTTAAACATGACGCTACCTCCTGGAAAGCTGTGCAGTGGCTCATCAGCTGCCCATGCCTGTCTTAGCTGATAAGGGTAACCAGCTTGGTCTCTGAAGCCACGTGGCTTAAAAACCCTAGCTGCGTTATTTATTGGGTGGCACAAAGCCAAGGCACTTCTCTGAGCTTGCCTTCTCATCTGTAGAATGGGGACACCACCACCTGCCTGGCAGGATCATTCTGTGGTACCCAACTATAAGGAGCTCCAGCTCCATCACCGCACCAGCGTTACTGGGGAGGTCTGGTGTGACTGACTACACTGCCCCCAGGTGACCTCCTTGATTAGTGCTCCAAGTTCAGGCCCAATAAAGATGCTTCCTCACCTTCAACAGTGGAGGGCTAGGCAGGGTTTCATCACCAAAGGCTCAAGTGCACAAAGGATGCAGTAAGCACTGATGACACCACTGAACAATTTCCCTCGGACACCTGGGGCTACTGACTACAAACCTCACTAGCTAGACAATATGGGTGAGTCCTTTAGAATCTTTTCTAAATTCACCCCCCTAACCAAGATCTACTTCCAAAAGGTTCACCTACAAGGCAGCTAAGCCAACATCTGGTGAGCTGTGGCAGGGGGTGGCAGCTCTTCATTCATTTTGGCCGATAAAACTAACATTCTGTCAAGCCCTCTGTGTTTACTTATCAAGGAAGGAGACAAACGTTGCCTGGGCTTTGGACTGAGCCTCAAGGTTCAATCTCTCAATCTACCCCTTAGCAGCAGTGTGACATGAGCTGAAGAGGTGAATGGCAGCAATGGATGCACAGTCCTGTCCTTGAGATTAAAATCTAGTTAAGACAAACGCACAAACACCTTCAAGGTAACACAGAGCTATGCTAAAGGCATGAATCACGGGCTCCAAGAAAGCTCACTCACCTGGCAGGGCAGCAATGGACTCCAGAGGCTTCCTGAAAGATTTGGCCTGTCTCTGGGGAGGGCAGACTCCAGAGAGAGGAAACAGTAGAGTAGTAACAGTAATAGTAGCAGCAGCAAGTTTAAAAACATAGAGCATTTATGATGTGCAGTCCCTATTCTAAGCACTTGTCACGTTCACTTAATCCTTATTATCTCTCTATTAAGTACACTATCCCCATCTGAATGAAGAAACTCAAACAGAAAAAAGTTAAATAATCTGTCCAAGGTTTTGCAGCTACCAAGTGCCAGAACTGGGAGCCAATACCCAAGTCCAGCGCCAGGACTATGCTCCCACCTTCCGCTCTGTTCTGCAAAGGAAGAGACGTATGAAGTCCCATGTGGTATACAGGGACCAAGAATCTGCTCAGAGTTGCTGGACAGCAAAAGGCAAGGTTGTTTTAAGAATTAAATGAGCAAATGTAGGTAGAGGGCCCGCCACTCTTCTGCTAATGCGACTGCACAGATGGAAGGCCAGAGATGCACTGTGGAGCCTCAGGACCCAGACAGTAGGCTCCTGGATGCCAGGACAGCACCAGGTGCCAGTTCTAGGGCAATGGTTTGAAACTGGTGAGGGAAACAGATTAGCCCCTCTGAGATACATACTAGGGCTCCCCTTCTCTAGAAAAACGTACATATACATAGATGTGCCCCATGTGTCACAAAATTTTAGGATGACTATAGTATCCCCCCAACCCATGGATCTCCCAAGAACCTTTGTCCTTCAGTATCGCCTGCTTACTTTTCCTGGAAAGGAAGGCAGAGCTGAAATATGCACATTAATACCTAACACCAGAAACTGTTAGAGGCTTCAGCCTGTACCAGCCCTGAGGTCCAGCTTAGCCCCAGCACGTCCCCCAGCCATGCCCTTAACCCTCTCCCACTCGAGAGACCCACTCTACTACCTGCAGACCATAGCTGTTGTTAGCCCACCTTTTATTAGGCAGTTGTCCTAACTTTTTAAGTATGCCTGCCTTGGGAGAAATGTATGATTGGTCTTTTCTTAATAATACACACTTGTGTAAGTTAAATGGTTTATATTCAACTTGTATAAGCTAAGTGGTTTCTTTACTGCAGGGTTTTTCAGCTTTCCCTAGCTAGTAGGCATCCTGACCCTCCCAGGCAGATTCGGCATTCGCAAGCTTCCCTGACGACAGAACCCTGCCCCAGCAAACATGCCTGGAGGTCTCCTGTTGCGGCCACAATATGCGCTACCATACTTTGCCCCTAAAGCTCCCCTCTTGGTAACACCCCATTTCTCAGCTCGCCTTCTCAGTACTATATTTTGTCTATAATCAGACTCCCACACTTCATCACCTCATATCCTCTCACCCCACTCCAGGCAGGCAGCCAGCCCCGAGCTTCCACTGGGATGGCCCTTGTTAGGGGACTGTCAATCACCCATGTCAATCACCATGGTCCCCCACCATGGTGGGGGACTGTCAATCACCATGGTCCCCCACCCTTAGCCACCACGACCTGCTTCCTGTTCCTCCATACAGCTCGCTCAGTCCAGCCCTAGCACCTGCTCTCTGCCTGCAACACGCCTCCCCTTTTAGGCCCTTGTCATTCCAGCTTCATCGTCACCACCTCAGAGGCCTTTCCTGACCTGCAATCTAAAGCAGCCACATGACCTTACAGGAATTCCCTATAAGGCACATTCATTATCAGATCTTTGTCCCCAAACCCGTCCAATCTCAACTTTTCAATCACCACAGTCAATAAAATCCCTTTTTGACTTACGCCAGCTGAGAACAGGCTTTCCAACACCTACAGCTAAAGAACCCTGACGGAGATGCTCAGACCGCCTCACCAGCAAGATCCAGCCCATCTTCCCTGCAGGGCTCCCTCCCTTCCAGGCTTGTGTAAGAAACCAAGTCCACAAGGCAAGTGGCAGCACCACTGACTTGAGGCCCTTGAAACACAAGGTCAAGAACTGCAGGAACATGGCAGATATCATGTGCAGATTTGTTATTATTTCCGCTGTGAAAGGAAAGGAAGATGAGCTTCCTGGAAGCCAATGTCCCACTGTGTGCTCCCTCCCCTTGACCTTCCCGGCCCAGGGCACTCCTGGTGCAGACAGACACAGGGAGGTGGTTATGTTTATTGATTTCTTTTTTTAATGAAACTAGATCACTGCTTACAAAACCCTGCACAAGCCCTCCTGCCCTCCCCTTCACAGTTCCCTTGGCCCAGACTCTCCTCTCACAGGAACTGCAACAAAATGGGTGTGGAACAGCCACCACCACGGCCATTGAACAACAGGAAGGGAGAGGCCCTAGGCACCAACGCTAGGCCTTTAGAGGGTGACAGTTCTTCCTTCCACGTCCATTCCCACGGGGCCTGGAGGAGCATGGATGAGGGCGGTCCATGCCACCATGGTTCTCAGGCCACCACTCAGACCAGAGTGAAATGATGTGAATGTCCCACCCCACAGAGCCCCCTCCCCCCATATATTCCCCCCACCCCCCCAAACCCTAATTCTACCCCTCTACGGAGATGAGGCCCAGCTTCCATCAGAAGGGCGGGGGCCTACAGGCTGTAGAACTTGAGGCTTCTGTCCATGCCTGTTGAAGCGATAAACTTGGCATGATGTCCGAAGGCCACCCCTGTGGTCAGGCCGCTATGCTCTGAGGAGAGAGACAAGAGGCAACTGTGAGAAGGCTTTTCCTCCTTTATCCTCCTTTAGGCTGAATACAGATCCCCAATAACATGCTCCCATACAACCAGGCCTTCCCTACTTAGCATTTATCACACTGCAGGCTCCTGTTTGCTTTCCCTAGTCTGACCTGCACACTACCCTCAGTGCCTCCCTCAGTGCCTGGCACTTTTCACTGATGGGATGAATGAATAAAGCAATGCCAGCCCCCTTCTCACCTGAGCTTTCTGGGTAACTGCAATTCAGCTCGGTTTAGCTGAAAACCTCAGTGCTCAGCTTGTTTATCCCTGGTGCTCACTCCCTGCTCGTAAGTGGAACAGTCCATGGGCATGTTCTAGCTCACAGGGTTCCAACTCCAGGGCACTCAGGCCCCTAACACAGAGCAGGACCAGATAAGGCACAGATGAGGCTGGGCTCATGGGATTGGGAAATTCATGAACATCTAGCCAAATTCCTTCTAGATTTAGGATCACACCTGGAGTCCACCAACTCCCCATTAAAAAGCTCACACTGTATTTTCAGCTACCTAACTCAGCTCCAAATCGAAGCACCAGGTACAGCATAGGTGAAAACCAGTGAGCCATATAGTTAGAATGGACACCTTTGTTACACAAACACACTGAGCAGGGCTCAGGAGAATCCGAGGCAACAAGAAGTATCTTGTACCCTGCTCACAACCTGCTAATGAGGACGAGAATTTCATCAACAGAGACAGCAGGAGCTCCCATTCACACAGCATCTGAAGTGAGCACCAGGCACCCTGTTACCAGCATATTAGCATGCCACCTCCACAACAGCAGCTGTCACACTCTGCAAAGCCGTGCCAATATTCCCATTTTCTAGATGGAGTAAAGCTCTGAAAGGGAGAGTCATGTAGCCACAGCCACATAACTGTTAGGTTAGAAGCCGTTATCCATTCTCTCAGCAGCTCATACTTTTCTTCTCTTGCACTTTCAATTGCAATTAACTGTGTGTGTGTGTGTGTGTGTGTGAAATCAATCTACATTTGCCTCCCTAACCTGACCATAAATTTCATCAGTGTCCAAATTGGGTCTGTCTTATTCACTGCTCTAAGACACAATGCTGAGTAAGAACTGCAAATCCTGACTATGTGCCAGGCACTGTTCTAACCTATATATTCACAGACAGTCCCCAATTTACCATGCTTTGACTTGCAGTATTTTCAGCTTATAATGGATGTATCAGGATGTGGCGGAGTGCATGTCAGCAAGCACCTGTATGTATTTTCATCTAAACCTCAACAACCCCACTGAGTCTGTACTGTTATCATTCCCACTTTTCTGAGGCTCCAGAGAGGTTAAATAATGTTGGGTTTCAGAAGACGATAACCCAAAGTACAGTGGTTTGGCATGCTGCGGGCTTCAAACCAAGGTCTCTCTGACCATGTCCTGCTCGGTCTCTCGCCCTCTTTCTCTTATCGAAGGGCAGATCATCTGAAAGGAACATCACAAAGCCCCTCCCTGGGAATCTCAACCAGGGAAAATGAACTGGTATCACAAGAGAGAAGACAAGATGCCAGACACCGTGCCAGCCAGTCTTTGTCACAGACTATTGTGTTATTATTTATCTAAGGTCTGCTCTGAGACAACTTTTATTACCTGAGAGACTTGGAGTGCATTCCTCCTCACACCCCCACAGAAATTGTGTCGCCACCACCCCCTAGGAGCCTCAGGCCCCACTCCCTTCTGCAACTCAGGATGCCATAGGGTCGTGTCACATAATGACATGTCAGCGATGGACCACACAAACAATGGTCCCATAAGATTACAGTGGAGCTGAAAGATTCACTCCATTGGCCAAATTCCTTCTAGATTTAGGATCACACCTGGAGTCAACCAACTCCCCCTCCACCAAGTGATGTTATAACCACCATCATGTCACAGTGCAATGCATTACTCACATTTGTGGGGATACAGGTATAAACAAATCTACACTCCCAGTTGTACAGAAGTATAACACAGCCAGGCGCGGTGGCTCATGCCTGTAATCCCAGCACTTTGGGAGGCCGAGGCAGGCGGATCACGAGGTCAGGAGTTTGAGACCAGCCTGGCCAACATAGTGAAACCCCATCTCTACCAAAAATACAAAAAAAAAAAAAAAATTAGCCAGGTGTGGTGGCATGTGCCTGTTGTCCCAGCTACTTGGGAGGCTAAGGCAGGAGAATCGCTTGAACCTGGGAGGTGGAGGTTGCAGTGAGCCGAGACCACGCCATTGCACTCCAGCCTGGGTGACAGAGCGAGACTCTGTCTCAAAAAAATAAAAAAAGTGTTACATAATTAGTACAGATTAATAATCACAAATAACTACATTACTGGTTATTGTACAGGCATACCTCAGGGATATTGCTGGTTCAGCTCCAGACCACCAATAAAGCAAATATTGCAATAAGGCAAGGCACACAAATCTTTTTGGTTTCTCAGTACATATAAGTTATGTTAGCCAGGCACAGTGGCTCATGCCTGTAATCCCAGCACTTCAGGAGACCAAGGCGGGTGGATCGCTTGAGGTCAGGAGTTTGAGATCAGACTGGCCAACATGGTGAAAACCCCGTCTCTACTAAAAATACAAAAATTAGCTGGGCACAACGGCGCAAGCCTGTAGACCCAGCTACTTGGGAGGCTGAGGCAGGAGAATGGCTTTAACCCAGGAGGCAGAGGTTGCTGTGAGCCAAGATCGTGTCACTGCACTCCAACCTGGGTGATAGAGCAAGACTCCATCTCAAAAAAAAAGTTATGTTTATACTATAGTCTATTAAACGTATAATAACATTATGTCTAGTAAAACAATGTACGTCCCTAATCAAAAATACTTTATTACTAAAACACGCTAACAAGCATCAAAGACTTCAGTGAGTTGTAATCTCTTTCCAAGACCCACCGGGGCGGTCTTGCCTTGATGCTGATGGCTACTGACAGGGGTAGTGCTTGCTGAAGGTTGCAATGGCTGTGGCAATTTCTTAAAATAAGACCACAGGGAAGTTCTCCACATCATTTAACTCTTCCTTTGACAAAAAGAGTCCTCTGATGGCCACTGTTTGATAGCATTTTACCCACAGCAGAACTTTCAAAACGAATCAATCCTCTCAAACTCTGCACCTGCTTTATCAACTCAGTTTATGTAATATTCTAAACCCTCTTTATCATTTCAACAATGTTCACAGTATCTTCACCAGGAGTAGATTCCGTCAAGAAACCACCTTCTTTCCTCATCCCTAACAGCTCCTCTTCCACCACAGTTTAAACACGAGATTGGAGCAATTCAGTAGCATCTTTAGACTCCACCTCTCACTCTAGTTCTCTCACTATTTCTTCCACATCTACAGTTACTCCCTCCCCTGAGGACTTCCATCCCTCAAAGTCATCCATGAGGGCTGAAGGCTTGGAATCAATTTCTTCCAAACTCCTGTTAACGCTGGTAGTTTAACCTCCTTCCACGAGTCACAAATGCTTTTAAGGGCATGTAGAATGGTGAATCCTTAACAGGTTTTCAATTTACTTTGTCAGATCCATCAAAGGAATCACTACTCACGGCAGCTATAGCTTTACAAAATGTATTTCTTAAATAATAAGACTGGGAAGGCAAAATTACTCCTTGATCCATAAGCTGATGACTGGATGTGATGTTAACAGGCATGAAACATCTCCATCTGAGCTTTAGGGTAATGAGGTGCACTGTAATATTGTGAAAGAAATCTATTTTTCTGAACAATACCTCTTAATGGTGGGCTTAAAAAATATTCAGTAAACCATGCTATGAACAGATGTGTTGTCATCCAGACTTTGTTGTCCCATTCACAGGCACAGGCAGAGCAGATTTAGCCCTATATTCTTAAGGGCCCTACAATTTTCTGAACACTAAATGAGCTTTGGCTTCAATGTAAAATCACCAGCTGCATTAGTCCTAACAAGGGAGTCACTCTGTCCTTTGCAGCTTTGAAACCAGGCACTGACTTCTACCTGTGAAAGTTCTAGATGTCACCGTCTTCCAACAGAAGGCTATTTCGTCTACACTGAAAATCTGTCGTTAAGTGTAGCTGCTGTCATCAATTATCTTAGCTAGATGTTCCAGATAACTCACTGCAGCTTCCACATCACCATCTGCTGCTTCACCTTGCACTTTTCTGTTATGGAGAAGGCTTCTTTCCTTAAACCTCATGAACCAACCTCTCCTAGCTTCAAACTTTTCCTCTGTAGCTTCCTCACCTGTCTCAGCCTTCAGAAAATTCAAGAGTTAGGATCTTGCTCTGGATTAGGCTTTGGCTTAAGGGAACGTTGCAGCCGCTTTGGTCTTCTATCTAGACCACTGAAATTTTCTCCAGATCAGCAATAAGGATGTTCTGCTTTCTTGTCATTCGTGTGTTCACTGGGGTAGCACTTTCAATTTCCTTCAGTAATTTTCCTTTGCCTTTATAACTTGACTAATATTTGGTGTAAGAGGCCTAGTTTTTGGCCTGTTTGGCTTTTCACATGCTTCTTCCCTAAGCTTAATCATGTCATTTAATTTCAAGTAAGAGACATGGGACTTTCTTTCACTTGTACACTTAGAGGCCATAATATGGTTATTAACTGGCCTAGTTTCAATATTGTTGTGTCTAAGGGAACAGGGAGGTCTGAGAGGGAGAGGGATGGCGAACAGCTGGTGGGTGGAGTGGTCAGAACACACACACCATTTCATTTATCAGTGAAATTCAACATCTTATATGGTTGAATTTCAGTTCATGGTGCCCCCCAAACAATTACAATAGTGACATCAAAGATCACTCATCAGAGATCACCATAACGGATACAAATCATGAAAAAGTTTGAAATACTGTGAGAATTACCAAAATGTGACACACAGACACAAAGTGAACATACGCTGTTGGAAAAATGGCATTGACAGACCCGCTTGGGAAAGAGCTGCCAAAAACCTTCCATTCACAAAAAACAAAGGATTCACGAAGCACAACAAAGCTGAGTGCAAAAAGACAAGGTATAACTATACTGTACTTTTTTTGGTATTATTTTAAGTATACTCTTTCTACTTATAAAAAAACTTAACTGTTTAACAGCACCAGGTAGCCCCTTTCAAGAGGTATCTGGGAAGAAGGCATTATCAGCATAGGAGATGACAGGTCTACGTGTGTTAGTGACCCCTGGGACCTTCCAGTGGGACAAGATGTGGAGGTGAAGACAGTGATATTGGTGATACGGTTGTGCCCCCACTCAAAGCTCATCTTGAATTGTAGTGCCCATAATCCCCACGTGTTGTAGGAGGAACCCGGTGGGAAGTAATCGAATCATGGAGGTGGTTACCCCCATGCTGTTCTCATGATAGTGAGTTCTCACAAGATCTGATGGTTTTATAAGAGGCTTTATCCCCTTTGCTCGGCATTTGCCTCTCCTGCTGCTGCTTTCCCTTCTGCCATGATTGTAAGTTTCCTGAGGCCTCCCCAGTCACTGTGAGTCATTAAATCTCTTTCCCCTATAAATTACCCAGTCTCAGGCAGTTCTTCGTAACAGTGTGAGAACAGACTAACACAGATGGTGATCGTGACCCTCCGTAGGCCTAGGTTAACATGTGCTTGTGTCTTAGTTTTCAACAAGAAAAGATTAGAAAGTAAAATACAAAATAAAAATATTAGAAAACAGAAAAAAGCTTATAGAACAAGGATGTAACAAGACAATATTTTTGTACAGCTGTACTGTATGTTTGCTTTCAGCTAAATGTTGTTACAAAAGAGTCAATTTTTTTTAAGTTTATAAAGTAAATAAGTCAGTCAGCTAAGGCTAATTTATTACTGAAGAAAAAGTGTTCTATAAATTTAGCAGAACCTAAGTGTACTGTGTTTATAAAGTCTACAGCAGTCAGTGTACGGTAATGTCCTAGGCCTTCACTTTCACTCACCACTCACTCACTGAAAGCCACTTCCAGTCCTGCAAGCTCCACTCATGGCAAGCGCCACATACCAGTGTACCATTTTTAAACAATCTCTCATACCTTATTTTTACTGAACCTTTTCTATGTTTAGATCTGTTTAGATACACAAATACTTACCATTGTGTTATAACTGTATTCAGTACATTTAATACACTGCACAGGTTTGTAACCTGGGAGTAATCACAGACTATACTAAGGTTATAGCCCTAGCCTTGGTGTGTAGTAGGCTACACCATCTAGATATGTGTAAGTACACTCCATAATGGTCGCACATGGCGAAATCGCCTAACAAGATATTTCTCAGAACATATCCTCATTATTAAGGGATGTGACTGTATGAGCTTCAATCATGTGACCCTCTGCAAGTCTAATGTTTTGTGGGACTCTCGTGCATATACACAGAACTAAAATGGCTTTTCTCCTGTCACTCTGTCTAATGTTCACTTATTTCAGATTCAGTGAGCAAACCTTCACAGGGAGGGGTTTTCTCTTCCTCCAGCAACCTGCCCAATGCCACAAGGCATGGAAGCGGCAGAGCTAGTACTAGCATTTGCTGCCACGCAGTCTCACTCAGTCTGCTTTCTTAGCCATAAAGCTCTGCTTAGGTGGTAAATTCATGCAAGCCTTAGAGATTCCTAACCCAGTGAGGCTTCCCTCCAGGCCTGGGCACCTAGGACCCCAGGAGCCCAAGACCAGCCTCTACCTGTAAAGTGAAGAATCTCCGTCCATTGTTTGCAGATGTAGATCTGGACATCCGTGCCCCCAAGGGCCAGGTAGGTACCACTCTGGTCGAAGATCAGTGACTTTACCTGTCAGAAACAGAAAGTCACACAAGGGGAACAGAAACTATGGGGCAATTGCAGATAAGCAGAAGCAATGAGATTAATTCAATAATCGACAAATAAGGAGACACAATGGGAAGCCGGGGAGGGAGAGAGGCACACCTCGAAGTTGCTATCCAGCTGCAACGTCTTAAAGTTCTTAAGCTTGCGCAGATCCCAGAGCTTAACAGAGGAGTCATCAGCTGCTGTCGCCAGGTAGTAACCATTCTCAGAGAAGGCGATGCTGGTGATGGGGCCCGAGTGGCCAGGGAAGTTGGCCACATTGGTACGTTCCTACAGTGGTGGTGGGTAGTAAAATACGTCACCCATACATCATGAGAGGAAGAAAACGGGGCTCAGCAAACTCCTACCTGAGATGTCTGCCACTGTCCTTCCAGGAAGGACAGCCAGCAGGACCCCCTAGACCACACCATCATATCATACATGCACAGCCAGTGTGTCTCCACCCTCAGGGCCAGGTGCCACAAGCACCCAATCAGCACTGCACTGTCACAGATGCTCCCTCTGGCCCGGGGCCTCAGATGGAGGCCTACCATGTCCTCCTACCTTCAAGTCCCAGATCTTGATCTGAGAGTCCATGGTTCCTGTTCCAAAAATGAGTCCATCAGGGTGGAACTGTGCACAGGTGAGAGCTGTGGAGGAGGGAAGACGGGCCTGCGGTCAGAGCCCACCAGGGAGAGACTAAGAGCAGCAAAGGTAGGTTCCTTGTTCTTCACATTCCTCAGTGCACCCAGGACAAAGCCTGGCACTAGACAGGTGCTGGGGGTAAATGCATCTTTAGAACAAATAAGCAGATGACTAAATAAAACGTAAAAATAAATGATAAACAGCAAACAAAAAGCTGAGTGCCTACGAGGCAACTTACAGCAGCCGGAGGTCTCATCTGTCACCTTGGTAAGCACACGCCCTGTCTGGATGTCAGAGAAAGCCCAGTACTGGAAAAAAAAGAGAGAGAGAGAGAGAGAGACAATGGAGTCAGTGAGAAAGTGGGTCCCAGGCTTTGGTGGCCCTTCAGAAAGGCAGAGCCCCTGGTTTGGCAAACCCTGGCAAACCTAGCACCTCCCAGCAGAGGAAACATTCTCCTTTGAGGTTCTGGGGAACCAGCTGCGGTGGGAGATGTTCCTGCCACCCAGGATGTTCAAGCTTGGGGACCAGCAGGCCTCTCCAGGGCACTGGCTGGGACCGCACCTGGTCATCGGAGGAGCTCAGGAGATAGTCACCAGTGGCGTGAAGGCTGAGGCCAGTCACAGCACTTTCGTGGGCCCGAACCACCTGTACACAGGACGCATTGGGGACCGACCAAATCCTGATAGTGGCATCGGGGGAAGCAGAAAACACCAGGTCCTAAAAGGAAAACAAACATCAGAGAATATCAGAGTCAGAAAAAGGATATAGATCATAACAATCTTATAAAAGGGGGCTGGGGATGCCCACAACTACCAACAACTGCTTCTCCTTTCAGCCTTGCCCTACCTGGAACCACCTACCCACCCGACGGTGCCCAAGACAGCCAATGGTAAACGCTATTAAAATAGTAACTCATACAGGATCAGGCCTTGTGTAGGAGGCCTCGCCATCTAGTGGTAAAAAGGCTAACTGCAACATACAGCAATTTCCCCACCCCATTTCCAGGACCAAAGGAGGATCATGGGAAAGCAGATGTATCTGTCTTCCTCACACCTGTGAGTCGAGATTGTGCTGAGTGTTGTTTTCTGTAATTTGTATTATGAACACTATAGGATTTTTTCTTTCCCTAATATAAAATATTTAAGTGAATATGCTTGTCAAACTACACATTTCCTTTCTCTCCCTGGTTGAAAGACCACTGCTTTAGAAGGTCTCACGCAGAGTAAAGGGCAATTTCCAGAACTCCAAAGTGAAGCCCCTCCAAATGTCCAGTCTCAGGAGTCAGAGCTCTTTCTCAGCCTCAGTTCACACAGAAACAGCAGGGGACTGAGGGACAAACAACAGCCAAGGAAAGACGAACCAAGGGTGGCTAGGAGAAGCCCTTACCTGGGAAGGGTGAAACACCACACTGGTGACCTTCTTGGTATGGCCTTTGAGGGTAGCCAGGATTTGTTCAGAACTTTTGTCAAACACAACGACATTTTTATCTGCCCCACCTGGAGACCCAAAGAGACCAAACAATGAGTCAGGCCCACCCAGGCCCTTTTGCTGAAGGAAATGCTTTTATCCTGTGCCCATGAACAGGACAATGAGCATGCATCTTCCCCGCCACTCCTCCCCACTTTGGCCTGCTGGGCTAGGCCCAGATTCTCACCCGTGAGGATCTTGTTGGTGTCGGACGGGCAGAGGTCCAGGGCCAGGATCCCAGGAATGCTGGCACTGTGCAACCCCTTTGAGAGAGACACACCAAACCCTGTCACAGCCAACTCACAGCAGGCCACAAAACCACAGACCTCCCCTACTGCCATCCCAGTCACCCATGTTCTCAAGGGAGTTCTATTCCTTATCCATACCTCTTGGCTATCTGCCTCGCGTGGTAATTCCCTTACTGCATTGCTGGGAAACCCACAGCTGGGCAGGAAGAGGAGCCCTGACAACTCAGCAGCCCAGGTGAGAAACAGTGCCAGAAGCCCAGGACAGCTCTCCACTCAGCACTCCCCATGCTGGCCTGTCCCTCCAGAAACAAAACAGGAGGGCTGCCTCCAAGACAGTGGAGACCCAGACACTCACCACGTGGGATGCCACCTGCCGGTATTTGCTGAGCTCTTCTGGCTTCACCAGCTCCTCAGGCACAGTCTTCCCCCTCTGAGAAAATGGAAAAGCCCCCAGAGAAGGACAGCAATGAATCCAAGATTCAGTCATGCCCCTTTCACCTACGGGGTCAACTGCCTCCCCTGAGGCCAGCTCTTTCTCTTGGCTTCAGAAGAGAACTCACCTTCTTGCGCTCCGTAGTTAGCACAGTGGCCTTGTCTTGAAGCTGGGGAAGAACAGGCTCAATGTGAGACAAATTATCTTGCAAGGAGAAAAGCACATTGAATGCTGGTCACACCTGTGCTTTCACAAGCATCACCAAGAACTTGTTATCTGCCAACTTCTACATTACAGGTTTACAAGCATTCTCTCTTTTTTACTTCCATCCCAGCTTTATGAGGTGGGTGTTGATGACTATTTTACAGCTGAGGAAACTGAGCCTCAGAGAAGTGAAGTCAATTACCCAAGATCGCAGAAGTGATACATGGCAGAGCAAGAATGTAAGCCAGGACTGCAGAGCTCCCATAGGTCTATATGCCTTTAAGACAAGGGCTCAGACACATGCTGACAATTTGAACTGCTCGGAAAGATACTATCAAGCCCTGCAAATGAGAATTCCACCAGACTTGCAATTGGGAGCCCAGCTCTGCCTCTTAAATGTGCCTTTCACCTGTAAAATAGAGATTATAATACCTGTCCTATCGCTCTCATAGGAAAAAAAGCAAGAAAACATGTAACAAAGTAGTTTACTATCTGCAAAGAATCCCAATAACAATGAGAGCTAAAAGGAGCACTTATCAGTAATTAAATCTTTTAAATTCTCACAATAAGCCTATACAGTGGATGTTATTATATTCTCATACAGAAGCTAGGGAAATGAGACACAGAAGGGTTGGCTAAGTAAGCCAAGGTCACAAAGCTTGTAAGTGGTAGCATCAAAATACAAACCCAGGCAATCTGGTCCCAGTGTCCATGCTCTGCACCACTCCACTCCCAAAAGCATAGCGATTTTAGTCACAATGGATCCCAGACAGATGGTGAAAAGTAAGCGCCCATCAGCACTCCCACCAGGTGAGAGCAGGACTTACCTTCTGAATAATCTCCGGGGTCATTCCCACCAGCTCACCCAAATCCATTGGCTCGCCCGCACCCTGAAGAGAAGAAAGGTGAGGGTGAGGGGTGCAGAGCACCAAAGACACTTGCATAAGGACAACTCTGTGGGCCACCGCACACAAATGGGCTGCTGGTACGGAAAGGGGGACACTCACCACAACACTTGGTTGGGAACTTGGCACAGCCTGGGGCACAATGAGACCAGCCTGTGGTTTCAGGGTAGCCAGGGCTGAGAGAAAAAAAAGACGTTAGAGGTGGGATACTACAAAGCAGAACCAGCCCAGGGTGGGGGATGGCAGGGGAGAGGCTGCACCTTCTCGGGCAGCTGTGACTTCCTTGGTGAGACGGGCAATGACACGGCAGGCGGCATCGTGCTGGTACAGAGCGTGTGACAGCTCTTGGCGGGTTGTCTGCAGCTGCTGGCGCAGAGTGAAGCTGTGCAGCATGACTGCATCCTGGAGGAGGTATCATTGTAAGGGGAAGTGAGGGGAGCAGGCAGCAGCCGGCGGAGTCGGCCCTTGGTGGAGGGGGGGATGCTGCCTCCTATCCCACAGCCTAGCCCAGTATCAGTGACCCAAACAACATCCCAGCAACATGAATGTGCCAGCAGATACTCTTGAGCTCCTACGCCAAGCCAAACACGGGCACAGAGACAGGACTGGGAGCCAGCTCTTTCCTACCCCATCTTCCCTAGTTTACTGGAAATCCCAGCTGCCATGCCGTCAGCTTTCTAAAGGGAATAACAACACTGCTGCTACTGCTTATTGATCGCCCTCGCTGTGTCAGGCACTGTGTCACAGGATGTACTCAATCATTCAATTCATATTTCTACAGCACCTACTATGTACCCGGTGCTGCTCCCAGTGCTGGGGATAAATGAAGAATAAAACAAGTTCCCGATGTCACAAAGTTTATCCTCTGAATAATGCTCCATCCTTCCCACCCCCAAGTCCTAGCCCAGCGATGCATTCCCTTCAAGTGGGGAAGATGCTGATTCTCTTGCAGGAACTCACCCACTCATCCTGCAAGGCTTTCAGAATGGCCGGGATGCTGGTGGCTGAGGGAGGCTTGGGCCGGATTGGGTGAGCAACTGCCGAAAGGAAAAGCAGGTATGAAGAGCAGAACCCAGGGGACGCCCCCGCCATCACGTCTTTTCCTTTTAGCCATTAACAGCCCACCATCGCTTCCTCCAGTGCACTCACACCACCTCCCATCCTCTCAGGCTCTGAGCTAAGATGGCCCTAGACTAAAGCAGCCAATAGGCACCTTTGATGTCAATGAGCTGCTCCTCGGAGAGAGGCTGGTTGTTGATGGGGTCCGTGCCATTCTCTGCAATGTACTTCTCAATGAGCCGCCGCTCATAAACGTGATTAGAGACAGGGGACACACATGGGTGCTCCGGCACTTCATTAGAGACTGTAGAGAAAAGGCCGGCAGTGAGCTTGGAGTGAAGGCAATCTTGCTGTTAGCCCCAACAAGACTAAGCATCCTCACACTCAACTAGCAGGAAGCAAGACATCTGACCCTAAGCCAGTTCTGTACTGGCCCCAGAATGCCTTCCAGCTATGGAACTAGCTTCTCCATTAGTCTCCTGACAATCAAACAGTCCACAAATAATCATTAACAACTACTGTGTGCCAAGCACCTAGAGAACAGCAGTCAATATCCCCGCCCACCTCATTTTTGAACAATGACTGGGTACTCTATGAGCACAGCTTACTCCATGACCTGGAGATACACATGAAGCTATTCTAATGCCTGCCATCCATCTTGGTCTATAGCTCTAGAGGGATTATCAAAGAAATTATAAAGTCTGAGAACACAGGAATAACAAACTCAGTTTCTCCTATTCTGTCACAAAACAAAATACTTCTGTGACATCAAATGTCACCATCTGGGTGTCCTCCAATTCAATTCTGACACCAGGTACCTGGAGATAGCATAAGATCACACAGGTTGAGGACTTAGTCCCACGAGACTCCCCTGCCCCTTCAGACACCAACTGCAAGCCCCGGGTTGTTTGACCTGTTCTTCTGACCAACCCGTGGTCAATCAGGGTTCCGTGACCCCCTTTTTGGGTTCAACTAATTTGCAAAGGTGACTCACTGCATTGTGGGCAACACTTCTGTTTACCAGTTTATTATAAAGGATATTACAAAGGATACAGATGAAGAGGTGCATAGGACGAGGTATGGGAGAAGGGGTATAGAGCTTCCAACACCCTCCCTGGGCACCCCACCCTCCAGGAACCTCCACATGCTCTGCTATACAGAAGCTCTTTGAATCCTGTCCTTTCAGATTTTTATGAAAGCTTCATTACAAAGCCATGATTCATTAAATCATCGGTCACTGCTGACAAACTTAACCTCCAGCTCCTCTCCTAACCCAGGTTAAGTGAGGGGTAGGACTGAAAATCCCAACCTTCTAATACCTCCTTGGTCTTTCTAGGTGACTAGTTCTCACCCTAAAGCTACTGAGGGTCTGCCAGCTACCAGTCAACTGATTAGCATACACACAGATATTTATCTCCTGGAAGATTCCAAGGAGCAAAGTGGCAATCACTAGAATAATAATATTTATATGGCACATTACTCTGTGCCAAGCACAATTCTAAGCATATAGTACAGTAATTCATCCTCACAACCCGCAATAGAGGCATCATATACTCGCTTGCCTGAGTAGTCTGTGCACCCCTTGAGGATAAGGATTACAGCTGGTCTCTCCCTTCCAATACAATGCAGATGCCCCGCGGGCACTCGGTAAACATCTAACAAATGAATGAACCATGCCAGGAAGGATGGTCCTGGGGAATCTAAAAGAAAGCTTCCCCAAGATTGGAAGGAAACAACGAATGTGAAAGTACTTTGCGAGATGTAATTTCTTCAATGTGAGGGATTCCTTTTCCATCATTTCCCTTCCTTCTTCCCCCTCTTTGGATCAATGTACAGGTTCTGAGAAGAGAAGGAAATGAATAGCAAAAGGGAAGGGAAACGAGTCATCTGATGAAACAACGAAAAGCTAAAGGAAAACGTCTGAACGTCATGATAAAATATCAAAGGGAAAGGCAGTGGAAGGTATGGAAAAGCCATGGATTCAGGGTCCAAGCTCCATGTCAGCTAACTACGTCACCCAGCTCTGCCACTGACTAGCTACGCATCCTTAGATAAGCCCCCGCTCCTCCTGAGCCTTGCATCCTCATCTGCAAAACCAGGACCTTTATTTCTCCTTTAGGGAATCCTTGTGAAGATAAAATGAGATCATAGACTTGGAAGCGCGTTGTAAACCAATAAGGGCTTCATAAATGTGCGACTGTTTTTATTAGTCATATACAGCGTAAGGCTGGGAGCCGGATACCTGGCTGCCAGCCTTGCCTCTGCCTCTAACTCGTCATGTGACCTTTGCAAATTGCAAAAGCTCCGACTATCTGAGCAAGACCTCGCAAAACATTCAGTGCAATGCTCCTCAATTTTGCAGATGGGGAAACCGAGGCCCAGAGCCTTAAGACAATTCACAAAGCCAACGGGAGGCGGACCCTGGAGTTTCCAGACTCCTACATCAAGGCTGTTTCCCCTGCACCAGTTCTCTCTGACCAGGACTGTTTCCACTCTGTAGAACGAGGCGGCTGGCCTCAGTAATGCCTGCGACAATAAACCTCAGGCACTATGTAAACTGCGGAGCATTGCGCAAATGCACCCCGCTCCACGGGGAGGGCTGCGGGTTTGACAGGCCGCCGCTATGCCTCCCGTGTGCCCCATTCCCGCCTCCACCCCGGCCCGGGCGCCGCAGTGGCCTGCACACGCTCCGGCGCCGCTCTCCGGCCTCCCGCGACCCGCGCTCGGCCGCAGCCAACACTCACTGGAGCAGATCAGGGACATGGCGCCGTCGCCGCGCTCCGAGACGCCACACGCAGGGCTCCGGGACTAGCTTCTGAGCCTCCGCGAGCCACTTCCGGTCCCCCGCTGCTGCCGGGACTGCTCCGCGGCGAGCTGGAAGCCGCCCGCGGAGCGATGCTAGCTTAGCGCTTCACGTGGGAATGGGCACAGCCGCGCGCCACAGCCTTGAGCACCTAACGGAAATTGCCCTTTCCCAGAATGCACCCGGGCAGGAAAAGGCCCGCCGCGAACACTCGGTTGTTTCCGGACTGAATCGGCTCGTTCCGTAAAGCGCCGGCGGAGTGGCGGGGACGTCGGGAGAGAGGAAACTAGAAACTACATTTCCCATGATGCAGTGAGAATTTAAAACCGAAGCAATTGGACAGCACTTGTTTTGACAAGTGTGATTTGGGGCAATTCACATTGACTTCCCTGCCCTTTCTTCTTTGTCAAAAGATAAAATCACAACAAATTTAAAGTTTAGTTTAATATTTTTTTAAAGAGATTCTGGCATTGTTGCCCAGGCTGGAACGCAGTGGCTATTCACAGGTGCAATCATAGCGTACTACATCCTGGAACTCCTGGGTTCAACTGATCTTTTTGCCTCAGCCTCCAGAGTAGCTGGGACTACAGGTGCAATTCTGTAGAACTGGGCAGCGCCCCTCACTATAAAATATAATGATTGGTCCAATGAGCTGAACAGGGGAGCTTGGTTTTATAGACAGAAAAGGACTGAGGAAAACAACCAGAGACAAAAAAGCGGATTGGTAGTTTGGTCATTTCAAAATTACTTTTCTTGTAAAGGTTAAAGTGGAGGGGACTTCCTTATCATGCCATCTAAAACTAGCCTGTTTGGAAATTTGGCTATTTCCTCTCTCTCTCTCTCTCTCTCTCTCTCTCTCTCTCTCTCCCTCTCTCCCCCTTCTCTCTTTTTCCCTCTCTCCCTCCATTTCTCTCTCCTACTCAGAAGATCATAAAGATCCCAGTTTCAGCTCATTAGAGTGGAACTTCACCAGGACTAACTCTTTTTGGCTTGGTCTGTTGGGCCTAGTGCAAGAGCACAGTCCAAACCAATGGCCTCCTATAAATTTATTTTGTATTTCCTATTTCTCTTCCAGTTCAGATAGTGTATGATTCTTTGTGGATATCTGTAAGATAAGATACTCTCAGGAATCATGCAAAGGACATGTGGTGTGGACTATAAGATATCCAGACAAAAGGGCAGGACGAACAGGATGTGTGAGCAAGAGGGACTTTGACAGATGGGCAGTATTCAGATAGAAGAGAAGGAAAATGAAAGACATTCCAGAAGGAGAAACAACATAAGCAAAAGCTTGGAGAGAAAAATAAAAGTTACAGTTACAAAAGGCAGTATGGCACAGGGGCCAAGGGCATGGACTCTGAAGACAGACTGTGTGCTCAAATCCTAGCACCACCCAGGTAATTGGCTGTATGAATTTCTCTATGCCTTAGTTTCCTCATCTGTAAAACAAAGGGAGCAATGACAAGGGGAGAACTAACTCACTGAACTCTTATGAAGAGCTAACATGCAAAAGGGCATCTCATCTCTCTTGCATCAACAAAGTAGCTTCCCACTTGTTCCTTGCTTCCAGCCTGGCCTCCTTCTACTCTACTTTCCACAGAGCAGCCAGTGATCCACTTTCAATGAAATATCTATTCATGTTATTCCCCAGGCATTTCATTCATCCAACAAATATTGATCGGGTGCTTCCTATGTGCTAAGCCCTCTTCTGAAAACTGGAGATAGAAAAGTCAACAAAAAAGACACAGTTTCTGCTCTCTTGGAGCTTACATTCTACTGGGGGTGGTGGAAACACAGACAATCAACACATAAGAAGAAAATTCCGGAGTAGTAAGTGCTAGGAATACAACAAATCAGAGCAAGGTAGACAGAGGTGCTGGGGATTGGAGGAACAGCTGCTTTAGGCAGGGCATTTAGAGAGTGCATCTCTGAGGAGCTGATATTTTTGCTGAGAACCGAGTAAGAGTATGAAGCAAAAAAGTTTCCCCTCTTCCGTCTAAAGATTTGCTGAAATTAACTGACAACTGACAGAATAACAAGAGAAAAGGCACAAAATTTATTAGTGTACAAGTGTGCACAGGAGCCATACAAAATATGAGGCTCAAAGAAGGGGCGGGTGGCTGGTGCTTACTTAAATGGCACCCAGGAAAGAAGGAGATGGGGAAGTGTAGCCAATTTTGAGGAGTAGCAAATAATTTTTAGGTGACATCAATGAGCCCCAAGAACAGACAATTTCTTGGGACAAAGTTCCTATAAGCTCTGAAGAAGGTGGCAACAAATTGTGGGAAGGTGAGGGGCAGAACTCCATTGTGAACAAAGGTTGTCTTAATATACACATAAAGTCTCCCAGGTAATCTGCTAGAGCTGCCCTCAGAAGAATAGATTAAAAGTCTCTCTAGGTGTAGTGGTGACTTGGTGACTCTAGTTTTTATTCTTCTCCAGTTGTTAATCTTTCCTGGTTATTTGATGAGATTCTTGTGGAGGGGGATTTGAGACAATTGCATTTCTTTTGAAAGAAATTTTCTCAGTCAGATAAGGGAATTTCTAGAGAGAGCTTCTCCCTGCACTTAGGGTGGGAGTCAGGGAGCAAGAGAAGGTTAGAAAGTCCTTGGTTCTGAAGCAGCTTCTAAGACCTTGCAATGTCTTTTCATTCAAAAGTGCTCAGCATGCTGTAACCTCAGGACCAGTCCAAAGTGGGCCTACTCTTTTGATAACAGAATGTCATGTTACTTTGTAGATATGGCAGAGCCAAAACTCCAAGTCATGTCAGCAGAACATGCACAATAGAAAATGCTTTGACCTCTAACAACACCCAGAACTGATGATTCCTCCCCATGGTACCAAGAAGACCTGGACATGACCAGAACCTAAATGCTAGAACTCGTTCAGGAGCAAAGAGTCTGTTGACCAGAAAGACCCAGGGCTAAAATCCACCTCAACATACCCAAGTAGTCAAATTTGAAGCCCTCCAATCAGACCCTGCCAAGCCAAAATTCCTAACACTTTTCCTTGCCCTCTCTATGAGTCTGTTTTCATGCTGCCAATAAAGACATATCTAAGACTGGGCAATTTACAAAGGAAAGAGGTTTAATTGGACTTACAGTTCCACGTGGCCGGGGAAGCCTCACGAGCATCTTGGAAGGCAAGAAAGAGCAAGTCACATCTTACATGGATGGCAGGAGGCAAAAACAAAGAGCTTGTGCAGGAAAACTCCCATTTCTCAAAACCATCATATCTCATGAGTCTTATTCACTATTACACAAACAGCGCAAGAAAGACATGCCCCCATGATTCAATTACCTCCCACCAGGTCCCTCCCACAACATGTGGAAATTCAAGATGAGATTTGGGTGGGGACACAGCCAAACCATATCACCCTCTAACCCTTAAAAGTTGCCTCAGACTCCAAATTAGGGACACAGATTTCAGCTGTGCCTCCAGTCTGCTTGCTGGGTCACCCTGCAATAAAGCCTGTCTCTTCTCAAAAGCTGGTACCATAGTATTGGCTTCTATGTGCCTTGGGCAGTCAGCCTACTTGCTCAAAAACAATACCAAAGCACCATACTTTGGGGTATCATTCTCTGGGCCCCAATCAGGGGTCATTCCTGAGGCCATGAATGAGGGAGAGAGTTTCTGGCTGAGAAAACTTGTCCCCAAGTCTTGTACCATCTGGCCCATGCTGACCATCACAGTCTCACTCTCCAGACACACCGGCCTTTCAGTTGCTCAAATATACCTGATCTGGCTGGTTTCAGAACTTCTGCCTGGACCACTTTCCTCCGCTCCCTCCCTCTTCTCCCTCCTGTCTCAAACCCTCTAATGTAAACTTCAGTCTCACCTTAAATGTCACTTCCTCTGGAGCCCTTTTCATGGCCCCTGGTTTCAATTTAGTCCACACAGCAAACTGTAATTGTCTTCCAAACCACTTCAAATAACTGTAATCACATAATGATGTATTTATAAGTATCTGATGTCTGGGTTCTTCACTAGACTGTAAACTTCATGATGGCAGGAACCATAACGGTTCTGGTTACTCTTGCTCTCAAAGCATGAGTGCCACGTTGTGCCTGGCACGTAGCAGGAACTTTATAATGATTGCTGGTTGGAAGACAGGTTGCCTGACAGGCCAGGCATCTCAAGTACTGTACTTGGATGTGTGGTAGGAAATAAAATGGATCCGTTTAGAAGAGGCCTTGAACCCAAGGTGGTTAAACTTGGGTGGTGATTGGGCTGGCGGCAGAACAGCATGTGTCTTCGCATTTGATCTATGGAGTGATAACCATACTTTCAGAAGTTTCCTCTGGAAGACACTTACTGGATGGGTTGGAGTGGGACAGACTAGAAGGAGGGAGACTCAATAGTTAATTGTTGGACCAATCTTTACTGAGTACCCATAGCGTGTCAGCCAAGCACAACGCTAGGTACTGGTAATATCACAATGAGCCAAACCAGAGATGCCCCTCTACCGGGGAGCTTATGGCTATGACAGCAGAATGCAGGAAAAAGAAAGTCCCTTCAAGTCTTTTCAGTTTCATAAGCCAGCCTACAGGGAATAGAAAAAAGTCAGGGCACTTGATTTTGGAGCAACAGGGAGACTTAAGGGAAAAGAGATATATGCATTGGTGTTGGTGAGTCCCTGAGGAGGGAACTCTATGCCTTGTTCCCCCGGACCAAGGCTACTGTTGCTGCCTGGGAAGCATGGGGACACATTGGCCAAACACCCAGAAGAAGCTCAATTTCCCAGGTAGCTTCAGCGGCAATCTGTGTGGATAAGGCAGGGAGATTAGGCAGGGAGAAGTTGCCAGCTTAAACAACTAACACTGATAATTAGATGAATTTTCTTTTTTTTCTTTTTTTTTTTTTTTTGTTTGTCTTTTTGAGACAGAGTCTCAATCACTCTGTCACCCAGGCTGGTGTGCAGTGCCGGGATCTTGGCGCACTGTAGCCTCTGCCTTCTGGGTTCAAGCAATTCTCCTGCCTCAACCTCCTGAGTAGCTGGGATTATAGAGTACACCACCACACCCAGCTAGTTTTGTTTTGTATTTTTAGTAGAGTTGGGGTTTCATCATTTTGGCCAGGCTGGACTTGAACTCCTTGACCTCAAGTGATCCACCTGCCTCGGCCTCCCAAAGTGCTGGGATTACAGGTGTGAGCCACTGGCCCCGGCCAGGATTAGATGAATTTTCTCCCCCCAGCTTTGGCCCTATGTTCATTTTCCAAAAGGCACGTACAACCTGAAAACCAAAGAGGGGAAGAACCCTAAACTGTCCGAGATTGTTTCTACCACCCATATGGAAAAGAGAGTTGAAAAGAAATGAATTTGTCATTAAAAACAAAAAAATTACACTTCTTTCCCAGGAAAGTCTGTGACCTGAGATTGGTAATCCTACAAATCAGAAAGGATCTCAGAAGCAAATGTAAAATTGCAACTGTTAGAAAAGCCAGAAGGTGAGGTTCAGGATGCTACCAGAGAGCCTGTTCTGGAAGAAGGACTCTTAGCTGAGGGGCAGAAAGTGACAAGAGCTCAGATGAAGATGGATGAGTCTGAGGAACATCTGATGGAAAGAAACAACTGGGTGAGGTGACAGATTGGGAGCCTACAGAGTGTGTAGTCTGGAAGGAAGGCAGAGCTGGAAGGCTGAATGATTGGGGTGGGAGGAAGAGTTACGTTTTAGAGGGTTGAGTTTGAGAAACAAGTTTTAACATCAAAAGGAAGCTCTCCTATGACAACTCTTGATGGTGATAAAAACATTCAGTCAGCAACTTGGATTTTTATTTTAATGTTCATGCTTGCTACTTCCTTCAAACTTCACGCCTACTATGAAGCGGTATTTTTAGGTCCTTTTTCGTTCTTGAACGTCAAGCAGTGAAGGCCCAGAGAAATGAAGCGGTGTGCTCAGGATCACACAACAGGCAAGAGATCACCTCATTCTGAAGCCCTGCTCTTTCTTTTTCACGGTGCTGCTGAAGCAGGATATTTCCCTGACTCCTTCGCAGGACTCACAACAGGGGTGCCCCGTTTACTCAGCCCGCTGCTCTCAACAGCCGGTGGGAGGAAGTATGCAAGCAAACAAAGCAGAAACTGGAGTGCACAGTGCTGGAACCAGCCAGCCGTTTTTCGGCACGGGTGGGATCAAACTCCACTCACTCAGATTCACTGAGTTCCACCTTTCATTGGAGGGAGCATGCAGGTAAATGGATGTAGGAGCTGAAGCGTGCCAGAGCAAACTCCATGCAGGCCCTGTGGCAGCGTCCAAGCGGGGTGCCTGAGACTCCCGAAGCCCCAGAGGGCTTGTTACAGTGCTCTTTGGGCTCTGCCATCCGTGGACACCTTAAGTGTTAACAGCTCAGTGGGCCCACAGTTGCCCTTTACCAGCGAGGGCAAAGGGCCAGCATGACAACCTTTGTACCCACACTCGTGACTCCCAAGCTCTTGTCCAGCGTCCAGGAAAAATAAAGTTGCAGGAACAAATTAAAGGATGGTAAATCCCAGGGATTTCATTGCTGATGAAAGTGGCTTTCAGTGGGAAGGGGAGCTGAAAAAGGAGGCGGGGCAGGTGGGTATGCAGTCTTCCCCTGAAGTCCAGCAGTCTGTGGCTAGATTCTTCTCCAAAGTTATGCCTCAAGCTGTCCCTCTGAAGACAAGCTGCTTCTCTCTGATGTCCAGTCATGGTCATCCCCTCGTCCAGCTGCTTCTCCTCTCTGCCAGATGAGTCTGGGGTCTTTATAGGCACAGGATGGGGCAAGGCAAAGCCGTGGGTGGTTTAGGAAAAGGCAGCATTCGACTGGAAGAACAGGGATAGAAGTTCTCACTTTGGGCCACAGTTTCAGGCTTTTTGGTTTGACGGTGGGGTTTCACCAGAGACCCGCCCTTTTCTACCTAGCATTTACCTGACCCCCTGTCCCTATCACCGCCTTTGTGGCAGAAAAGGGAGAGTGGTAGCTGGTTCCTCCTCTTCTCTAAAACTCTGAGCTAACATTTGGGAGCCGTCTGCAGTGTTCAGGTATGAATTTGCTCTCTGGGGGAGCGCATGCGTTTTCCTAGCGCAGTGTGCCTTTAATTGCTCTTTTAATAGCTTTCTCTTTTGTGCCTTTTCAGCGCGAAAAGTTTCTAGGAAGACCAGGTACTAGTTAGCAGCCCCGTTAGAACTACATTTCCCACAATGCCCCAAGGAACATTTGTAGCCCGAGAACTACATTACCCAAAATGCCAAGCGGTGGCAAGAACGGGATTAGCTTCCACCCTGATTTCAAACATCCAGTTTACCCACTTCACAGCCCAGATATAGTCGCTTATTTCCCCCTTTCCAGCCAGAGACTTCCGTTCCCAGCTGGAACTTCCGAACCCATTCTTCTCTCGGTGGGAATGCTTGCGTGGGGAAAAATAAACGCAATAGATAAGGCGAGGCGCATGCGCTCCCGGCACCGGTTTCGGCTAGGAAGGAGGCCGGCTCTTCTCCAAGCTCCTCCCGCCTGGTGCATGCGCAGACGATAACCAACGCCCCGCGTCGAGGCGCGGGTTTGGTGGCGCGTTTTAGCGAAGTCGCACGTGAAGGATAGCTGTGGCCTGAGAAAGGTGAGTGCGGGCCGAGGCCGGAATGCGGGATAGCACGCGGGAAGGGTCGGCAGCAGCCGCTGCAGGCGGGACCAGGCGAAGCCGCGAGGCCTGGAGGGTCCGAGTGGGGAAGGGTCCGCGCGCCCGGCGGGCGAAACAAACCGGGGACCCGGAACCTCGTTGCTATGCAACCGGGGGCGTCGTTTCTAGGCAACCCGGGAGGCGCACGTTTCCGGGGAGAAGAGAGTTGCAGCAAGGTTCCGAGGTCCGGCGGAGGTGGAGCGGCTCTCTGCCGTGGGGACCAGGCCAGCGCCAAGCCCGAGTCCCGGAGCCCCGACCCACCGCCCAGCCTCCGGCAGCCTCGGCTCGAGCCCCTCGGGGGGGGGGGTCCCGAACTCCTGGGTCGCTTCGTCTCTTGCGAGCGACGCCACCCCGCAGCGCTTGGCAGAGGACGCGACGTTCGAAATAGCACATGCCACTGACACCCTGTCTCCGGGAGGTTGGGCGCTGGAAAGGGCGCGGAGCGGCCGGGAAGTTGCCCCTTTGCTGTCGCCCTGCCCCCAAACAGTTGCTGGGCAGCAGCTGTCAGGGGTTTAGTGGGAGCTGCCCCCAACCTGCCAGGACGCTGACTTCATTCTCTGCAGTGGCGGCTTCGCCCTGTTTAGTACCTTCCTGTAGACTCAGCTGTGCTTCTCGTGTGGCTGCTGTATATTTGGATCTGCTATTAAAATAACCTCCCTCCTCACCTCTCCATGACTTTCTTTTTCTACCCTCACGGTTTCTTGGCGGGTCGCTAATACTCATTTAACAAGCATTTATTAGTCATCGTGCCTACCAGGCGCTGGGGATTCCAAGATGTCAAGTTTAACCGGGAGGCGCTCAGTCTAATTGGAAAGGCAGGTTGATTAGCTGCTAAATTATGCTAGGATATATAGTCAGTGGTAATAGTTTAAATCGCTTGCTGCAGAAATATCTTAACTCCTTGCAGCTACCCTTTTACGTTTGCGGAGACTGCAACTCAGGCGGGTGAAGTAACAGGCATAAAGGTAGTGGCTTCTAGTCTGTGGCACGCTTAAGCCTGGAACGGAAGTCTGGAGTCCTTTATAGCTGCTGCACTTTTGAAGCTTTGCTCTGAGGAGACTTTTCCCTGAGGTGCTGGCTGTGCATCAGAAATTCCTAGGGAGCTTTGCAAAACAAAAGGCTGAGCCCCTCTCTGGAAGAGTCTGAGTGAGTAGCCCTGGGTGGGGCAGACATCCTCGTTGAACAGGCTGCACAGCCAGTTCGGATGGGTAGCCAGAGTTGAGAACCTCCGCTCCTTAGGGGCAGCTATGAGCAGTGGCAGGACAGTTAGAGCCGGCAGAGGGCACTTTTTACCGCCTATCCTGCCACCTGGTGATTCATAGCATGAAATGAAACTAACAGAAGGAAAGAGAAGAGGAGGAAGGAGCTTTGATTGGCAGGGGAGGGGGGTGGCGCGAAATGCCCCACCCTACCCTTGCAGCAAACCACAGTAAACATACGCAGTGGTGCCTTCTCACTAACACAGTAAGTAAAGCTGTTTGCCCAGTGGAGCTGGGCTCTCCAGACCCACCTGAGCCATATTGCAGCTGTCGAGCAGAAGTGACAGGTTTTGCCCCCCACCTTCTGCTGTTCTCTCATACCTCTTAATACAAAACCATGGCCTGTAAGCCCAGAGGCAGAGGATCTCCCGGTATGTGTTCCCTCCGGGGAGTCTGGATGTCCTTCCACTGTGAGCTTGTTGATGAACTTCAGCTCCTTGAGGGCAGGGACTGTGTCTTATTAAGGCAGCAGGCGGCTATGGGACAAGCAAAAAGGCAAGATTGAGATCCTGGATACTGGAGTCAAGTCCCAGCTCTGCTGTGTGAGCTTGGATAAGTCACTCAGCCTCTCTAAGCCATACTTTTCTGAGTAAAATGAAGAGGGTAATAATACCTTAAAAGATTGTTGCTAGAATTAAATGAAGCGATGAAGCAACAAGCACTTTGTGAGTTGTAAAGCACCGCATAAAAATTATTATAACATATGTATACAATTTTTATTATTAGTTGTTATTGAGTGCCTATTATTTGTCTGAGGCCAGGCATTGCAGAAGGTGAAGAAGCTTAAGATATGCTTCCTCCTCTGAGAGGCTGAGACTGTTTCCACGCCTTTAGTCAAAGTATTTGATAGGCCAAAATGAGGAGGCATAATAGCAGTGAGTCCATACTGCCTGAGATTCACCTGGAAAAAAGTGAGAAGGAAACCTGTTAAAACAATTTGAGGCCGGGCGCGGTGGCTCACTCCTGTAATCCCAGCACTTTGGGAGGCCGAGGCGGGCGGATCATGAGGTCAGGAGTTTGAGACCAGCCTGGCCAGTATGGTGACACCCTGTCTCTACTAATACAAAAGTTAGCCAGGCGTGGTGGTGGGCACCTGTAGTCCCAGCTACTCTGGAGGCCGAGACAGGAGAATTGCTTGAACCCAGGAGGCGGAGATTGCAGTGAACCGAGATCACGCCATTGCACTCCAGCCTGGGCAACAGAGCAAGACTCCGTCTCAAAAAAAAAAAAAAAAAAGAAAAGAAGAAAAGAAATTGAAAAAGCAGACCAGCCAGCTACTCTCCACACTCATTATCTCCAAAGGGTACACTACACAATCCTGTTCGATTTGGCTTCTGGTGCACTTCAGAATATCAGCTGGCATGACGATGCCACCCTCACTGGTAAAGGGCTTATTTGAAGGTCTCCTAGCTCCCTTAACTGGGGCAGGTGGCCACTGGAAGGTTGAGGCTGGCACAGAGCAAGGCTGCTGTGGGAGGAACAGCTCATGGCACCCTACCCTCCTGGGGCGGAGGAGAGGACATCTGATCCCTCCTGGTGGAGGTCCTTGGATAAAGGATCCAACCCAAGATAGCAACCCTGCTCTTTAAGTCCCCAGCATGGTCATGACCCAGATAGCTCAGGAGTGACCAGTGCTTTCCTAATCTCCGACCATGGGCAGGCAGGCACCATCTGGTTCTTGATTTGTGCCAAAGAGAGTAGAAGGCTTTCCCAATCTGAGGGCCTTCTACATGAATTGCATGTTTTTCAGCCTTTCTTGACCCGCCAGGCCTCAGGAGGGGCTTACAGCCGCTGTTTCTGGGCCGGAAAGTACCCTAAATATAGTATTTTTAGAACCCTTTCCTAGACTCCTCCTTCCCACTAAGCAAGAATGGAGACAGCCTTCTCTTCCCTCTCTTCCATCCTCATGGCTCTGGATTTATCGTCAACTCCCTGAGTGCCTGGGTAACTGCAAAAACTTCCAAAACCTGACTGCTCTTACCTCTGGGGCGTGGCCTAGCCTCTGATCATCAGGTCTGAATCATGAAAACTCCTGGAGCTCCAGGTTCCTTTCTGAGCCTGGAGGAGGACAGGGAATTTGCTGGTGCTGACATTTCTCAAGCACAGTGGCAAACAGAAGGTGAACTTGCATACTTTTTTCTTGGCTGATCCTTACCAGCTTCAATGAGTTCGTACTTGTTGGGTCTTAACTTGTCTGTGGCATTGTGTTACAGTCAAGACCGGAGCAAAGAGCACAAAGTTGTTACGTAATTTTCACCAGCAATTCACTGAGATGATTGGTAGATGCCAAGTTTGTGTGACTGTTTAGTCTTGCTCTGTCGCCCAGGATAGGGTGCACTGGCAAGATCACAGCTCACTGCAGCTGTGACCTCCTAGGCTCAAGTGATCCTTCTGCCTTAGCCTCCCAAGTAGCTGGGAGTACAGGCACACACCACCATACCTGGCTAATTTTTTTTTTTAAACAAAATTTTATTATTATTATTATTATTATTTTTATTGTACTTTAGGTTCTGGGGTACATGTGCAGATCATGCAGGATTGTTGCATAGGTACACACATGGCAATGTGGTTTGCTGCCTCCATCCCCCTGTCACCTACATCTGGCATTTCACCCCATGTTATCCCTCCCTGACCTACCCCCGCACTGTCCATCCCTTGGCTCCCCACCAACAGACCCCAGTGTGTGATGCTCCCCTTCCTGTGTCCATGTGTTCTCATTGTTCAACACCCGCCTATGAGTGAGAATATGTGGTGTTTGATTTTCCGTTCTTGTGTCAGTTTGCTGAGAATTATGGTTTCCAGATTGATCCATGTCCCTACAAAGGACACGAACTCATCATTTTTTATGGCTGCATAGTATTCCATGGTGGATATGTGCCACATTTTCCTTGTCCAATCTATCGTTGATGGGCATTTGGGTTGCTTCCAGGTCTTTGCTATTGTAAATAGTGCTGCTATGAACATACATGTGCATGTGTCCTTATAATAGAATGATTTATAATCCTTTGGATTTATACCCAGTAATGGGATTGCTGGGTCAAATGGAATTTCTATTTCTAGGTCCTTGAGGAATCACCATACTGTCTTCCACAATGGTTGAACTAGTATACACTCCCACCAACAGTGTAAAAGTGTTTCTATTTCTCCACATCCTCTCCAGCATCTGTTGTCTCCAGATTTTTTAATTATCACCATTCTAATTGGCGTGAGGTGGTATCTCAATGTGGTTTTGATTTGCATTTCTCTAATAATCAGTGATGATGAGCATTTTTTTCATATGTTTTTTGGCCTCATATATGTCTTCTTTTGAAAAGTGTTCATATCCTTCTCCCACTTTTGGTTGGGTTTGTTTTTTTTCTTGTAAATCTGTTTTAGTTCTTTGTAGATTCTGGAAGTTATTATTCTTTTAATCAAAAAGATGTATTGTACCGTTCCCACCATTAGATAACTGTTAGGAATTGGAGACTAATAAAATATGGTTCTGATCCTGAAAGAACTTAGACTGATAGAGGGAATTGGACATGACAGTGTATCAAATAGACCAGATTTTCCTAATTGGCATAAGAAGGCACATATGAAAGTACTTTGAATAGTAGACATACAAGCTTTAAGAACATATTCATCAGCCTTGGAAAAATGTATGGCATTGGTGACATAGAACAAGTGTCATTCATAATATCTGCATACTACAGTGAAGTAATAAGTAGAGGTTATTTCACATTTATTTTGGACAATCTCCATTAGAAAAATTGAAATAGATGATGTTTCTCTGTAGACATTTCCCCTCCTCTGATATTTGATTCCATTTTCCCAGCTATTTCATGACACCAGTACCCACATCTTTTTCCACTGTTGTGTTCCCACTAATAATCAGTTTTGATTCTCAAGTATAACTGGTGCCAATCTTTTACCTATGCTGATGTTTTGAAAAGGGTTATCACTTCCTCTTTCAAAACCTAATGGTAACCAGCAGTGAAATTGAAAAAAAAATATTTCAAAACTGGCAAAAAAGATTATCTCAATGAAAAAAGTAAAATTTGTTTTTCTCATAGAATTTATTAACGTTTATAGAGAAACTGGAAATACTTGTGATCATGAATGCTCACAATGATTGATTGCACTGTGAGTTCTGTGTATGTCTGTCTGTGTGTCTGTGTCTGTTTCCAGTCAGAGTTAGAGAGGCCCTAAGATAAACTGGGACTCTGAAAAGTGTTTGATTTAAACTGATGTCATAATTCCATTTGGAACAGGTCTGTTTAAGCTGATGCCTGCTGAATACTTGAAGTTTTGAATACAACAACTCAACAGATTGAAACTAGTTTTATTTATTTTCTTTTTTTGAGATGGAATCTTACTCTGTTGCCCAGGCTAGAGTGCAGTGGCACAATTTCAGTTCACTGCAACCTCTGCCTCCCCGGTTCCAACAATTCTCCTGCTTGAGGCTCCTGAGTAGCTGAGATTACAGATGCATGCTACCATGACTGGCTAATTTTTGTATTTTTTGGTAGAGGCAGGGTTTCACCATGTTGGCCAGGCTGGTCTTGAACTCCTGACCTAGTGATATGCCCACCTTGGCCTCTCAAAGTGCTGGGATTACAGGCGTGAGCCACTGTGCCCAGCTGAAACTAGTTTTCATGTGCTATCTTTGCTTCCATTTCCTTTCCTCCTTCTCTCCTTCCCTCCTTCCTTCCTCCCCCCCTCCCTCCTTCCTTCCTTCTTTCCTTCCTTCCTTCCTTTCTTTCTCTTTCTTACCTTTCTCTCTCTCTCTTTTTCTTTTCTTTTATTTTCTTTCTTTCCCCTTCCCTTAATGGATGTATCCCATGTCTATGCTTTGTCCCCTAGAGGTGCCCATATGGTGGATGATACTTGTATTATTTAGAATCTTGAGACGTGAATTGTTGATAATACTTTGTGGATAGCTACATGGTCACTTTTTGGGGGAAACTGCTTGATGAATGAAAACTTATTTTGAATGAGTATTTTATAAATCCACAGTACAAGTAAGATCTTCAAATGTCAAAGTAGTTGATGATTAAAGATAGATTTGCAAGGGTAATTCAGAAGATGTAGAAAGATTGGAGAGAGATGCCAACTTTCATTTTTTCCTGTATTAAGTATTTGTGACACTAAGCCACATTGAAGCCTTTCTTTTCTGATTATTAAAGTAATGCAAATTCATTTTAGACCACTTAGAAATTATGGACAAATATAAGGAACTTAGGTTTTCCTGTCAAGCTACAACTACTGTAAACATTTTGGCATATCTCTTTTACAACTTTAAATATGTATCAGATATATATCTATTTTATAATTCAGTTAAGTTCATATTGTACATATAATTTTGCAGTATGTTTTTCCACTTACTATCTCATGAACATTTTCCATGTTATTAAAAATTATTTGAGAATATTATGCAATGGCTGTATAATACCCTATAATATGACTGTACCATGATTTACCTTTTCATTAATTTTTGGACACTTATTTTGCTTCTAGTTATTATGAATCATCACATATTATTCATCATTGAATTTATATAATCTTTGGTGGCACATATTTCTTGAGCATTCACCTTATCTTGTTTATCAAAGCATGGCAGATAATTTTTTTTCATGTGTAATCATTACTTTTTTTTTTGTTTCCCCCTGTATTCTTATCCTTTACTGAAGGAAGTTGTTAACTTTTAAAAACAATAGCTTTTTTTAAAGTTTGAGATGTTTATATATAAACTCTGAAATAGGTTAGAAGGTAAAATTACAAATCCTGATGACAGCAGTTTATGATGGAAATGCTTACGGACCTTTAAATATAGCTTGGTAGGGAAGGGCGGGAGTGAATCAAGTTGTTACAGTTTGTTCCAGGAAGGGCATTTTGGATGAACGCCATCTACTTCTAAAAAGATGTCCTGTGATTTTAGTTCTATTTGCTCCACTTAACCTTTCCCAAAGTGATTGCTGAAGCAAATGTATATGATACACTAAAATAAATTAACATAATTATAATTCCTTTGGTTAATTGAAAACAGGCAATTCTCTTCCTCCAAAGATGTTACTTGAATTATAATTAAAGTACTGAATTTCATCATGGTTTGGACATGTCAGATAACCTAGATCAAGGAGACTCCAGAGGTCAGTTCAACTAGCCAGCTGCCTTCCTCGTGGACTGTCCTTTATCTATTTAGTGTATTTGTCAGAGTGAGAAAATTCTAAGAACTTCTCTAGATTTTATGTCAATGATTTAGAGACTTCTTTGTTAAGAATAACAAGAACAGTCATATCTGAGCTTTTACTGCAGCAAGCATGGACTCTGAACTAGGCCCTGTGCTGCTGACTTTATGTAGCTTCACAGTCCTCTCAAAAGGACTGGCTGTGCCTCGTTATCCCCATCTTACAAATGTGGAAACTAAAGTTTATGAAGTTAAATCACTTGGCCAACCTCAGCTAATAGGTTTCCATCTTTGGCCACAGAACCTAAGCTGCCCTGGACAGCCTACAAGTTGTCAGAGAGTTCTTAGTCATATATCATATAGTCAACTGATTACATGAGATAATATCTTAAATTGGGTTTCTAAAAAATGTTAAGCAAATATAATGAACAGATTTAGTGTGCAACTTATAAGCATCAGAAAGCAAATTTGGACACTTAATGTTTGACTTCCTAACTCATCTAAAAGGGGGACACAATTATGTAGGAAGGAAAAAAAATCCTCATTTTTATTCTTCCTGGCTAGAGATCTTGGCAACTGGGAAAGTGGTTGCTATTATTGTGACTTTACCCATTGTATGCACAGATTCATACTTCCAGGTTCTCCATCCTACACCTTTTATAAACACCATGTTTAACTTGGAAAGGGAAAATGTTATTCTTGGCAACACTTATATACCAAAAGTAGAAACTGTGGGAGACCACCAAAGGATATATCAACCAGGAAGCAGAAACTGTAAAGAATATACCTAATATTTAACTTTAATAATGTTTGGAATGCAGGTCTTCAATAAAGGAGATAATTATTATTCAAAGTTCACTAGGAGGCAGGAAAACTGCAAAATGAGATCCGTGTCCCATGTATTTATGACTAGAATAATTTACTGATACTTTGTGCTTCTAATTACTGCTGCCATTGCCACATATCAAGAAAATCATTAGATAGTTGATAGGGACCTGGCATTAAGATGAGCAAAGCAGTTAAAGGACCTACTTTTTAAGAATAGCCTGAAACCATAGTTTCATGTTAGCAAAAATACATAGATAGGGTACAGATATTAATACAGTGATAGCGTTTGGCACTGAATCCTCAAATGTTAAGAGTCAGAGGTCTCTTTGAAAATTAAAAGAAATATATTTATAAAAGTGAAAAAGTACTACTTTATACTGTTGAAAGTAAACTTTTAAGAAATGTTACTAAAATGTTATTCTAAAAGGTGATACTTGCTAAAAAAAATGTTGATAGACTCGTAGAAAACAGAGATTGTTCATTGATGACAGATTCACAGTGAGTAATTATGAGAAGTTGAATATCTTCACTTCTGTATTAAAATCCTGGGTTAGGAGAGGCTCACTGGACTAACCAGAAAGGCCAATTCTTCTCTGTAAAGTTCACCAATGCTTTGCAGACTACCTGTGGACCCATCATGGACATTGATCTTTTGTAAAATAGAGTAAAAATAAGCTAGTAGAAAAAGAAAAGTGGAATAAAATATAAGATCTACAAAATATGAGCCCAAATTTGATTGAATAGACATAAAATTACTCTAACAAATTTCTGTAAAGTTTCTAAGAGCTTCCAGTCAGTTTCTAGACTTATCTCAGATTATTAACAACCAATTCATGGACTAGCACTTGCCCATGGCCTGTATTTTCAGAGCACTGTTCTCAACTTAAATAGAGTCTAAAATTTTTTTCTCATGTTAATTCCCCTTTCTGGCTTCGTTATTCCTGTACTTGCTTGTGCTTTTACTATGCTGTTTTATTCTTGATTTAAAAGTGGATTGAACATAGTAATTGTGAGTTATTAAGGTAGAAGACACAGTACAGGTACAGATGTATGTCTCTTTTCGAGTTTTCTAATAAAATGCATATGCAAAATCAAAAATAACATGTACCTATACGTGTACATTAATATATGGTCTATTGAATTTTAAGACTGTAGACCATTGTCTCTTAGAAATGTGGTTCAGAGAGCGCCTGTATCAGAATTACCTGATAGAGAGAGGGGGGAGGCAGACCGTTTGTTTAGGAGAAAGTAAGGGAAGAGAACAAGAGTTTCTACCAGGTAATCCACAGAATTCTTCTAGATCTCATCCAAGACTAACAAGTTGGTACCTATACGAGTCTGTAAGAGTCACACTGTTACTAGGTTTGGGGTGCCACCTAATGAAGATGCTGCTGCAGTGACCAAAAACTTACATCACAACACCCAAGTCCCTTAAATATCTGGAATATTGTCAAAGAAAGGCAGGCACAAACAAGCCCAGACTGTAAAGACTACAATAAATACCTAATTCTTTAATGCCCGGACACTGAAGAACATTCACAGGCTTCAAGACCACCCAGGAAAACATGATCTCACCAAAGGAACTAAATAAGACACCAGTTACCAATCCTGGGGAGGCAGAGATATGTGATCAGTTAGACAGAAAATTCAAAGTGACTGTTTTGAGGAAACTAAAATAAATTAAAGAGAACACAGAGAAGGAATTTTGAATACTATCAGATAAATTAAAGAGCTTGAAATAACTAAAAAGAGTCATGCAGAAACTCTGGAGTTGGAAATGCAACTGACATACTGAAGAATGCCTCAGAGACTCTTAGCAGCAGAATTGATCAAGCAGAAGAAAGAATTAGCTTGAAGACAGGTTATTTGAAAATACATAGTAAGAGGAGACAAAAAAGAATAGAAAAGAATGAAGCGTGCCTACAAGATCTAGAAAATAGCCTCAAAAGGACAAATCTAAGTTATTGGCCTTAATCAGGAGGTAGAAAGAGATAGTGGTAGAAAGTTTATTCAAAGGGATAATAACAGAAAACTTCCCAAACCTAGAGAAAGATATCAGTATTCAAATACAAGAAGGTTATAGAACACCAAATAGATTTGACTAAAACAAGACTACCTCAAGACATTTAATAATGGAATTTTCGAAGGTCAGGGATAAAGAAAGGATGCTAAAAGCAGCAAGAGAAAAGAAACAGCATACAATGGACTTCCAATATATCGAGCAGGAGAGAAATGAACATCAAAACTACAGTGAGATATTATCTTACCCCAGTTAAAATGGTTTGTATGCAAAAGACAGGAAACAAATGCTGTTGAGGATACGAAGAAAAGGCAACCCTTGTACACCTTGGTAGCAATGTAAATTAGTACAACCACTATGGAGAACAGTTTGGAGGTTCCAAAAACTAAACATCGAACCAACATATGATCCAGCAATTATACTGCCAGGTATATATGCAAAAGAAAGGAAATCACTATATCAAAGAGATATCTGCACTGTTTGCTACAGCACTGTTCGTAATAGCCAAGATTTGGAAGCAATCTAAGTGTATATTAACAGATGAATGGAAAAAGAAAATGTGATATATATACATCACATACATGTTATATATATACACAATGAAGTACTATTCAGCCATGAAAAAGAATGAGATCCTGTCATTTGCAACAACATGGATGAAACTGGAGGTCATTATGTTAAGGAAATAAACCAGAGACAGAAAGACGCACTTCACATTGTCACTTATTTGTGGGAGCTAAAAATGAAAACAATTGAACTCATGAAGAGAGAGAATAGAATGATGGTTACCAGAGGCTGGGAAGGGTAGTGGGTTGTGGGGGAAGTGTAGGTGGTTTATGTGTACAAAAATATAGTTAGATAGAATGAATAAGATCCACCATTTGAGAGCACAACAGGGTAACAACAGTCAACAATAATTGATTGTACATTTAAAAGTAAGAGAGTATAATATTTATTATTATTATTTTTAGATGGAGTCTTGCTCTGTAGTCAGGCCCCAGGCTGGAGTGCAGTGGCATGATCTTGGCTCACTGCAACCTCTGCCTCCCGGGTTCAAGCAATTCTCCTGCCTCAGCCTCCCGAGTAGCTGGGACTACAGGCACGCACCACCATGCCCAGCTAATTTTTGTATTTTTTAGTGGAGACAGGGTTTCACCATGTTGGCCAGGATGGTCTCCATCTCTTGACCTCATGATTCCGCCCACCTCAGCCTCCCAGAGTGCTGGGATTACAGGCGTGAGCCACCACGCCCGGCGAGAGTATGATTATTTTTAACACAAAGAAACGATAAATGCGTGAGGTGTTGAATACTCCGTTTACCCTGATGTGATTATTATGCATTGTATGCCTGTATCAAAGTATCTCATGTACCCCGTAAATATACACACTTACTATTTACCCACAAAAATTAAAAATTAAAAAATGCAGACTCCTAAGACCCATCCTATAACTACTGAATTACAATTTCTGTGGTTTGCTCTATGGAATCTGAATTTTAAACATGAGTCCCAGATGATTCTAAGACACAACGAAATTTAAGAACTACTTTTTCAGCATGTGGAAATCTGTGTGATATGTTTAATTCTGAATCATACACTACAGTGGTAAAGTATAAATGCCAACTTTGAACATGTTCACTAATGTGAATATATTGGCGTTTCTAAATGTGTTCTTTCAGGAGAGCATCTCCAGGGCATATTTTTATGTTCATTGCTATATCCAAAGCATTATTGGAAAAGGGTAATGTTCCCATTTTACAGACAGAAACAACACACATATACAGATAAAATAATTTTACATCCTTCTCTACTAGTTTAATCTTAATTGAAGATTTTTGCATGCTTAAAACCTATTCTTAAATTCCCCCTGGTTTACAATAATATAATTTAATTTGGAATAAAAAATAGCATAGCTGAAGAGCCCACTAACTGTGCAGTTAAACAGTTATAAATTGAATTAGAGAAGGATTGTTGTATTCAAACCCCTTAATATTTCACTTGGAAACATTTGTGTTTCCATTAATGTGGAGTTAATGCAACATTGACACAAAGTTCACCATTAAGGAAAAATATAACACGCTTAGATATTGATATGAAATTCTCCCATAAGGAAAATTATTACATCCTAAGAGCTTCAAGACATATGCCAGTCAAATAAAGCAGACACCACTATAGCTGGGTCTTTAATTCTGTAGTGGAACTAAGTGAAGGGAAAATAACTACATTTATTCTTATTTGCGTATATCTTTCAGAGTTTTTGGCACATTACATCTGCTTGTGGGTATTGATCTGTTAGTTGAGGATAATTTATTTTTGTGTATTAAAGTAATGGATCACAATGCTGATTTTTTTTACTTAAATGGACATTCCTACGGGGATTTCCTTGTCCACCTAAGATGAGGAAATCAGTCCTTTGGGGATTTTCTTCTCTTCCAAAGCATATTGATAATTTCCCAGATAAAACTGAAAAACCCTAAGAAAGTAAAAGTCCTTTTTTTTTTTTTTTTTTTTGAGATGGAGTTTCACTGTTGTTACCCAGGCTGGAGTGCAATGACGCGATCTTGGCTCACCACAACCTTCGCCTCATGGGTTCAAGCAATTCTACCGCCTCAGCCTCCCAAGTAGCTGGGACTACAGGCATGCACCACCATGCCCAGCTAATTTTTGTATTTTTAGTAGAGACGGGGTTTCACCATGTTGACCAGGATGGTCT